>JAQIVZ010001726.1:0-28267 GCA_034700945.1 Arrhopalites spinosus
TTTGATATGATTTTGTTGGTATTTAAAGATGGCGGGTCTTCTTGTCACCTACGCGATAATTATTTTTCAGTTGCAGTTTTCAATGTAATTAAAAACAGACTGTTTGTGTCACGGGGGTCGGACGTGAGATGTTGGTCAAGAGGCAAGAGGATTTTATTTGTGTGCAATTTGAGCTATTCACGTTAAAATAAATACTTTAATTATACAAATAAATACATTCAGACTGCCAAAGTCATCATTAAATGTATAATACAATGTAATGTATAAATTACCTGGAAATAATCCCTCGAGATTTTAACTTTTCAGTTTGCAAGTCCACCAAATCGGTTGAGAAACCAATTAGTTAAATGCATAAATTATTTTGTCACTATTTTAATAAAAAATGTGTGGTGGTGGCTTCACGTCTTTGAATTGATTTGAGTGGATTTTAGTGTTACAATTACAGAAAATGTAAATAAATTGCTTCAAGTTATAATGACGAATTTATATTTGTTGCGGTATTTGTACCCTACAAATTTTGACCCAGTTTTTGACATTAATTTCTCATAAAATGAATTTAAGAGGACCGCGCGTTAAATCAAGGGCAAACCGACGGGCGAAAAAAACTGCAAGAATTTGGCGACAACTTCTTGCTCCAACTCCCTCAATTATGTCATGTCAATCATCAATTAATTGCTGAAGTTATTTTATTCAAATGATACTTTTTAACTTCGGACATTGTGCATGGTCACATTTTATAATTTATGATTGGTTAGGCCATGACCGACGAATCTACAACCCTAATAAAATACAAATTTTGTCAACTTTTCAACCTTTGCACACTCAAATGTCAATTTAGCCACCCTGAACAAAATTTCAATCATGAACAAACTCAGAGAAAGACCACAGCCAATGAGGAGAATGTACTGGGAGGAACGGAGGAGGGAATTTTGAAATGTCCCCTCCCTCCACACATTCCCCACCATTTTGTCCATTTCATAAAGTCTCTCTCAGAGGAAAGAGGGCATCAAAAACATGTCATGTTCAATGAAATAGGAATTCCTCCTTCTCATCTCATCCCAAAATTGTTGTCTCCCACTCTCCATGAAAGATATCACTCCCTCCAATAAAATGTCCACATTGGGCAGTGACAATGCATAAGTCAAGGGTAAAAGCCAAATATCTTGCTTTAAAATTTGGTAACTACCATTTCCATTCATGGAATAAGCAATTTTTGCAAATTTCTTGTACTCATGAAACCAAAGTATTGCTGTCTTGGCTGTCACTTCTTTCCCAGTGGACCATTGGGACACAATCTCAAAAACTAGCCCCGCCCTCTTCAACAGTTCAAACATGGCCAACGCCTGTTTTTTGTGTCGCGAACTGAATGTATGCCCTTGAACTATGAGGTCATTGACCGTGTGGTCCACCTCTTGGACGCCAGGGATGACTAAATTACTCTGCATCTTCCCCACGTAAAACTGGGCCAAGAAAAACGCCGCCAACATCCAAAATACCCAAAACCACCAGCGCCTCTTCTTCTCCAAAGGAACGAAAAGAAAGAGGGGGGCCAGAATTTGGGGAAAAATCAACGACAAATTTTCTCGGACTTCAACAAAAGAGAGCAGCACAGCCGCCAAAAATGAGATGAAGAGAAAGAGCCAAGAGATGGGAGTGTAGGGAGTGAGAAGGGATAAAATGGGAGATTGGTGGGTGGTGAAGAGAAGGGGATAAATAATGGCGTAGCCTCAGTGTTGTTATTTTGTCCGGACAAAATAGAATTTACTATCCAGTGGACAAAATGGATGAAATGGTCAAAATGGACAAGATCAAAGGCAAACCATACTACATACATAATAAGGTCTAAAAGTTAACTAAAGGCACATTATTTTGGCTATCGTGGAGTTGGTAAAGTTAAAAATATTTTTGAGAGCATATATTATTTGACTTTGAGCAAACAATATAAATAAATGTCATATGCTACCCTTAACTGTAGCACAAAAATTATATAATATTTATAGATCAATCTCTGATTGTAGCGATAGTTTCTAAAAAAGGGGGGAGAAGGAGCTTTTGTATTCCCCTTCAGGGTTCTTTGCGAGTAAAAATACCATGGCACTTAATCTGAATTGAATTCAACTTGATTGCGTTTCACTAAGAATAATTTGATTTAAATTTAAAATATTTCTACATATCCTCAAATTATTTAGCGCACCGCCTCCTATTGTGCTGGCTTCAGCCCTACTTTGAAAAACAATTTTGAAAAAAGTATAAAAAATACTAAAATTATTAAAATTTGAGAAATCATGTTCGTGCTTTTATAAAGCGTTTTCTTTCTTGTGATGCCCGGTTGCTCTACTCTCACAATAGAAAATACTCACATATAGCTAATATAGGACCAACATTTCGTCTGAATTTATGTCAAAGGTCATGATTGACATTGGTCTTCTCTTACCCTCATAAAATTATTAATTAAATAGACTCTTAAATTAAATTAATTAAATTGTCCCTCTACCCCCAGGCTAAAGATGGGAAGAATGGTATTGTTATTTTAAATGGAATAACGGTGCAATGACAGAGGGAAAAATAATTTAATGGCAATTTAGAATAAATTTTTAGCGTAAACAAAGGCTTAGAAACAGACCAACGGCTGGATATACAAAAACTACAAGGATAGCCTTGAGCTGTATAAACACAAAAGGTACACAATTCTAAGCTCTCTCTCTCTCTCTAAGAGGAAAGCGGGATTGCAAAAAATATTCAAAACTTCTACACGCCTTTGAATTATTCTCTCTTCAAAATTATATTCTAAAAGTTAATTTCTCCCATTATTTAAACTTTTTTAGTAACCAAAATATAATTTCAATAATTCTTTACATTTATATTCTACATTTTTCTAATTAAAATGAATTTTTGAACTCTATGTTTTAAGTTTTACAAGCGAGACAAATCTTAGATAAATATTTTGTGAATTGTGACGTAGAACTATTTACAATTTTTTTTCTGTTTACTTAGGCAAAACAAGTGAATTTAAATAAATTGATTTTAACATTTAAATATCTCAGTTAACAACATTTTAATTTTATTAGCAATTTTGAAAAGAACAGTATTATTTATATTTAAATTTTTTGTTTTTTTATCAGGCAGAGAGAGAAAGAGAGAGTTTGATAGAATGAGATTTAAAGTTTAATTAAAATTCTGACCTGAAGTAATTTAATAAATAGTATTTTTAACAATTTAAAATAATTAATTGAAGTTGTAGAATGATGACAGAAGAGAGAAGTTAGAATTAATTAATTAAATTTTAAAAAATAATGAGTCAAAGAACACCGGACAGTTTTTTGAAATTAAAAGAAAAGAAAGTGAAATTGCCCATGGTGGTCAGTGTTCAGGGTCAACATCGGAGAGTTCGGACTGCAGTGAGAAGAACAAATATTCGGGATATTAAAATTCCTGCATCAAAATATGAAAGACAAGACTCATCCAAGTGTTCCAAAAACAGGAGTTTTAATTCAAATTGTAAGAATTCATTTTTTAATTAATTAATTTAATTTCGAACTTTGTAGTTTATCTCATATTCATTTTCATGCAAGGTCATGACTATGAATTTATCTAATTCATGCCATTGAACGATAAATTATTTTTTGGCCAAAACAATTTCGCAATCTTTGTACGTCACAAAGAGAGAGAAAGAGAGGGAGGGGAGATTCAGACAAAGAAACAAAAAAAAATTATTTTGATGCGTAATTTTTTTTTAATTGTGATTTAAGTTTTGAGAATTATTTACAATTTTATTTCCTACTAAAAGATACTAACTATATTAACATTGTAAAAAAATGCGGAAGACAAGTTGGTCAGAAGAAAGTTAAATCTAATTTAGGTTACAATTTGCAAAAAAGTGTGTCATTTTTTTTTCGTTACACACACACACACAATGGGTAGAAGAATTGTGCGTAGATAATTAATTTTGTAACAACATTTAGGCCTCAGAGAGGGACTACTTGTCTTTAGCTTTAAGATTGTTGAATATTTTTAGTGAGCGATGGTACAAATTTAAATTAAATGATGATTATTATTTTTTTTCTGTATTTTATTTAAGAGCAAGCTCAGTAGGGAGAATCGATCAAAATTTTCTAAGTCCCAATTTATTTTCTACGGCAACAAAAATATTCATAAAGCTCTTGTTGCCAAACATATGACCGAATTTTGTTCAATTCAAATTTAAAAAAAAAAACATGAAAAAATTCAAAAATAATTTTTTTTTTCCCCACCAATCATTTGAATTTTCGTTGATATTTTGATGAAAAAATTCTTTTTGAAAGTTTTCATAAAACAATTGAATCAAAATCTAAAATTTTCATTGAAGACCTTCGGTGTGATCGCTAGAACTCCGGAAGTAGAGGAAGTGGGAAGATTTCTTCACCACTTATAAGAAAGCCAAAGAGTTGGCGGAGGGCATGCGATACCCCTCAAAGTGATCCTTTAATTATTTATGACCTTATTTTAAGCGTAAGTGCGACAAAGAGGTTCAAAATTTGGTTCAATTGAAATTTAAAGAGGGATGTTATTAAAATATCCCTTTGAGGGGTATCGCATGCTCTCCGCCAACTCTTTGGCTTTCTTTTAAGTGGTGAAGAATTCTTCCCACTTCCTCTACTTCCGGAGTTCTAGCCGCTTTGCTGGACCTCTTCCAGTCCCATTCGTTACCATTAGAAAATTTTGTTGACAAATTTCCAACTGAGCTTGCCCTTAATTTCAATATTCTTTCAATTTAATGAACAAAATAATTATTTTTGTTTTTGCACAAAATATTTAAGCATTTTGCCACAATTAGAATTTGTACTAAACGATTTAACTTTGAATTTTGAATTTCATTTGAATTGAGCCATATCGCCAATTTTATGCAAATTTATTTTTTGCAATAATTAAAATATTAGATTGATTGAGAAAACATTTTTTGGCGCGAATCAAATCACCAAAATTAAATTATTTCAAAAATTTAATTGTAGCTCATCTGGCAAATTCGACCTCTGACCTTTGTTCCTGTTTACATCACTCTAAAGACGAAATCTACGTCCCAACTATTGTCCCTCCCAAAATGGAGTCACCTTATGACATAACCCCTCCCATTTCCACCTTTTTTCGTCTTGGAAATCCTACTTTATATAATTATCCGCCCTTCCCTCCCAAGAAATTAAAAGGTGAAGACTATGACCCCGAAGAAAATGAAGAACGGGTCAAAATGTTGGATCGTTTGAAACGTTTCTCAAAACTTCAAAAAAATGATTCCCATCAAGCTAAAATAATTCTCAAAAAATCAAAAAAGCCACCCACACAAGTCAATGACCTCACCCCTTCTCTTAATCACGTGAGTTCACAAAGTGTACCAGCTCAAACAAATTTAAAAAACTCTACTAAAGTAAAGTCCAACGGCCATCAACTTGACCAAATCAAAATGGAGCCACCCAGTCCCCCTACCTTTGACCCGGATGATTCATATCTGGATTTCTCCCCTCAACCAGCTACGATTAAAGTAGAGGCCATTGACCTTGAGATTGAAAAAGAAGAGCAAGCAATTTCCCATGAATTACAATTACATGAAGAACAAGTTGAGCAAATTAAATTGAATTTAATTACCGTAATCCACTCAATTTTGGTGACCCCAAGTGACCTCCCTATTGATTCAAAGCTGGAACCTTTAATATCTAACTTTGACCTCCATCACGTGGCTTATTCCGGTCAAAAAGATTGTCTCCGCCTTGACGGTCCTTTTCAAATTTCATTTTTGAAACATTGCGAAGAATTTGATGGGGTCAGTGACCTCCGGTCAATATTTCAAAGACTTCACACGCACGAGAAATTCAAAGTTTTGAAGAAAACCGCCACTCCAGCCCAATTTCAGTGTTTATGGGACCGGGTCAAAATTGTCATACCTAACAAAGACAAAAAAGGAAAAAGTGCTGACGTCATCAAACCCATTGGCGAATGTCTCGACGGGTCAATTTTGGGGTCAGATGGAAAACTTTGGTCCCTGTCAAACGGTCAGTGGTCCACCTCTAAACAAAATGAAGGTCAAATGCTACGTCTTCATTGTTGGTTCGTCCAATTTTTAAATGAAAATTGGCGCCAAGCTCAAGACAACTCACAATCACAGTGGCGCCATCTTTTGAAAAGACCGGGTGACAGATATATTTTAGATAAATTTAGCGGTTCAAAAATGCCGCCAGTGTCTATCTTCATTCCAGAAGGTCGGAAACCTTTGTACGACTTTTTGGAAGTCAATGACTTAGGTCAAATCTCAATTTATTTCATTTGTTCAAATATTTCACGCGCTACCGCCAAAGTCGCTCATAATATTCGTGTCTGCGCATGGAAAATCAGTACTACTGAGTCTCAAGCTGAGCTTGTAGATGGCGCTGTCGGCTCTCAAATTCAAAATCCCAAGAAAGGCCGCACAACCTTTGAAAAGTTTTACGCGCAAGAGGTTGAAAGAAAGAATGAATATTTTTGCAAATTTTTTTCAAACTACTCGGACTTTGTCAACAAACTGAAACATGCCAATTTAGTCTACTTACACGTGACACCAGAAAGTGGTGACAAATTTAAATGTTGTGTGCGCGAAAAAGATTGTTTGATCACGTCACTCACCAAACAGACAATTCGCGAGTGGGTCATGTGGGAGGCGCCACAAGGGATGAATTTGACTGTGGAACAATTAGAGGAGTGGCGCGCCAATGAAAAATCAAGTGACAATTTAACAGAGACAATTTTTGCGCAGTTGCAAAATGAACAATTAATTTGTGCTACATCACATGACCAAGGTGCCCTAACTGTGAAAGGATTGTACATACAGCGACATCAATTTCAAATTCATCCGCCACTTTTAAATTTTGTACATCAACGGAGTGCATTAGCAATAGAAGACGCCATTTTTAAATTGTTTCAACTTTACAAAACTAATTTTCCTGTCAGTGCCGCCAAAATTGAATTGAGACAAGGGGAAATGTATTTACGGCAGTTGGATGAATATAATTGCCAACTTCAATTAAAAATTGATGAGGTTGTCGTATCTGCAGATCAATAATGGTGAACGACCTGAAATTTATTTTTTTATGGCGCCAGGCTCAAATTTTTTAATTAAGTTTTGAGTTGTTTCACATCTGACTTTAAATTTTTCATTTCTAAGAGGCGTTTTAATTTTTAATTTAAGTGGCGCCAGTTCTTAAGAACTTGACTAAGAATCATCATCACGTGACCTCGAAAGTGACCTAGATTAAACTTAAATTGTTTATATAATATTTTTTAAAATAATGAAACGCACAATCTTTTTTTTTGAAAAAAGTTTTCTTCTAGCTCTATGGTTGTTAATTGATAAATTTTGTAAAGAAAAAAATTAAATGGTAATATTAAAATAATTATCATCAAACAATTTTGACCTTAATTTTTCATTTATTTTTCCACCGTTCAAATTATTGTGCATAATTTGGCTCATTTTTTACAAAATTTCTGCATCTTTCTCAAAAATCTCATGGTCATGGCTCATCCAGTATTTTTATTAGTTCGCAATTTTTTTAAACAATTTGAGCATTTAAATAATTTAATTGAGGCTGATTCACAGTACGACACAAATAATTGTAATTAATAAAAATTAAAATATTTTGAAATTAGATAAAATTATTGAAAGATTAAAGTCTTGAAGGATCTCTTTTCCAGCACAAGGAGAGTCCGTCCCTGAACAGAATCTTCCAGGAGAACAGTGACGTCATTATTTGACCTAAAATATTTAAATTAAATTCCCATTGTCATTTAACTTAATCGAATTAAATTATTTGTAAATAATTAATTGAAATGGACTCACTTATTCAAAATACACAGAGCGACGGTGCCATCCAAATTCTCAACAGCTAGAGCCCTCACACAATTTCTGCATCGAAAAGTATTAACTCTATGCACTTTAACAGTCGTTTCAATGACCCTTGACCCTGGCATAAAAAATTTGGTGACATGACCCAAAGCATAGAACATAGGTTGCTTGTAGAACTCTCCAGATGTGGCATTAACGAGAATGGGCGAATCTTGAAGAAAAATAATTTAAATGTCGCGGCAAATTCAATATTTAAAAAATTAATTTGATAAATTTTAAAATCTATACCTGCCGCTAAACCAGCCCAGTTGGGTCCCCCCTTCAAATTGAGGGCCATATTCCAATCCACCCAACCCCCAACTCCGTTCTCGAGTCCCTTGTACAAAAACCAAGTCAAGATCAATTTATTTTTTAGGTAACCTTTGAGTTTGACCTTGGGTCAATGAACTGGAATTGTCAACTACCCGTAAAATGTCTTCTATGTAAGATTCACCCCTTTCCCAAGAACCAGGAATTACTTTTGGGTTTTCCCATGGGAGGAATCCTACACAATTTAAACTATAATTTCAATTTGACCTTTTGATTCAATTTGACCAAATTGTGACCTACCAGTACAGGCTTCGGTGGCCAACAAAAACTGGTTAGGATATTTTGTGCCGGCTTCCTTGACAGGACGAAAGCCAGTTAAAATGTTGGAGTACCAATGAAATCCAATTCCCGAAACATAATCGGCTGCCGTTTTATTTGACAAAATCTAAAAAACAGGCGGGAATTTTTAAAATTTAAAAAGCAATTTACAGTTAAATTGAATTACAGTATCAGTCCATTGTTTCATAATGACAGTGTTGTCATCCAACATAATTATTTTTGTTTCGGGTGACTCCTCCCTCAAAATAGGACCCAGATGGCCCACAATCCACTCGAGCATCCACCTGTAAAATGTTAAAATCATAAAAACCCGCTAAAAACTACCCACCATTTTTTAAAATAAAATTTACTCTGCTCTCCAACCCAAAGTATTGAATGGATATTGTGGCATGAGTCCTGTACTGGGTTCATTTTGAGTAGTCACACCCCAAAATTGAATCCCATTTTCTTGGTAAGTCTTCAAAAATCTGCAATTTAACTTTTAGTTAACACAATTAAATTTTAATTTACAAATTAAAATTACCTGACAAAATAATTGGCCCAGTAAGTCCAAAATTCTTTTTTGAGCCACCCCTGCCCCTTGTAATCGTTATTCGTTTTTGTCCACGGCGGTGATGACCATGGGCTAGCAAATAGGAGCACAGGCACGGGACTCATTTTCTGCGCTCTTTTGATTAAGGGAATCTGAAAATATTCAAAATTTCAAAACTGGCGCCATTTTAAAGTCAATTATTGAATTTTACCTTGTAATCCAAGTCTTCTCGTTGGAGTTCAAACTGAGTCAAATTGACGTCACCTGGGTGGTCATTGTACGTGTAATTTCGCACCGAAAAATCAGTACCAGCCATTGGCACCCGGCAAAGGGAGTAACCGATGCCACCATGGGAGAAATAGGAACTAAAAAAGCGAGGGAAACGTTAAATTATTTAGATTTTCGCATTTAGTTTAAACATGAATTTAAATTGGTTACGCCTACGCCAGAAGGTTCTCCTGCGCCGAAGCTGGAAGACTGTCAATATTCACACCAGTGGCGTCAGTGAAGGCCCCGCCAAAACCCAAAATAGTTTGAAATTTTTCGGCTCTCTTTAATGAAATTTTACCCTGAACATCGGATAACAATTTACGGTCAAAAGTGCCCTCAGTCACGGTAAAACGAAGACCATTTCGGGTGGAAGTATAAATTTTGTATTGCCCCACCGGCAGTATTTTAATGGGGTCAAGTGTATCACAATAGGTGGTATTGCACACACAAACATTTCTGCCTTCATCAAAACGTTTCGCTTGGCACGGGAATTGTTGGAAAGTTGCAGCTGGGCTTAAATTTTGATTTTCTGCTGTAAGATTTTTAATTAAAATTTCAATTTATATTTTTAATTGTACAATTAAATTTAATTTTACCTTCATCTGACGCTCCCGAACTTATTGTAACGGCCATTATGATAAGGTATAAGAAAAATCGGGCCATTTTAGGTTGCCAAATTCAGCGTGCAAAAAATTTGCACAAAACTTGATTTAAGTTTTGAGAAGAGGGACAATTTATTCTCAAGTCTGTAAACTTTAAACTTTAACTGAAATTAAATTTGACACTTGGTTGACAATCCCAGCAAAAATTTTGGAAATTAAAATAATTATTTACTGCTCCATATAAAATTACATAATTTTGCAATAAAATCTGGGACACCAGTAAAATATTCTGAATTCGGAATTTCGCAAAATATTTCGCAAATTGTACAATGAAAATTCTTTTGATGTGGAGACAGAGAAAGGAAAAAATGGAAAATTAAAATTATTTGGAAATGACGTGGTGGAGAAGACTCAAATAAAAATTGAATAATATTTCACCTTTAGTTTTATTTTACATGTCATTAAACTTTGCGTGCCAAAATAAATTGCACAGATAATGTTATGACTGTACAGGTCTTGCCTAAAAGATTTCGTAGTAAAAAAGATGAGGGGGGGGAGGATAATTTGCAAACAATTGTTATTGACTTTATTAAAAATTTATGACTTGACTTGCAATAAATTTACATCACACTGAATTTAATCTCAAATCTTTTCACCTGTCTAAATTTTATTCTTTTGATTGAAAAAAGACAACTCTTATTTTTAATAGTATTAACTTAACTTTGTCATAATTATTTTTAATTGTGCTTGTGCTTCGTTAACAAAAAAAATTGTAAAATTGAAGTTGAAGTGCACCAACGTTTCTGAAGCAAAAAAATTGCCTTGAAATAATGTTGAGTCATAATTAGGATAAAATCTTAACTATAATTAAAATTAATTAACAAAATGATGATAGTCACTTGTTTTAATGTTTCAAATTATTTTACTACAAAAAAGCCAGAAGTTATTTAATAATTATTTTATTTTATTTTTTGAATTTAATAATTTTTTAATCGGTCCTTGAAAATAATTTCAAAAGGCTTAGGCGGTACAATGAAAGAAGGGACTCCCTCCAAAGTGGGAATTTTCTTTTTGACGCCCACAATTTGAAATCTCTGAATCAAGCTCGTCACATACAAAAACAATTGATCACGTGCTATTCCCGACCCCACACAAGATCTTTTACCGACTGACATGGGAATCAGAAAATCCGGTTTAAATACTTTACCCTCCTCATTAATAAATCTTTCCGGTCTAAAATTATCCGGGTCACCCCACAAGTCAGGGTCAAAATGACACCCATAAATAATACCAATGATTAAGGTATCCTTGGGTATTTTATACTCATGAAAATTTCAAGGGTATAGAATAAACAGGTTAGGCTGATGGCATCGAGTTGAATTGGGGGAAAGACGAGGAGAGCCGACCCCCTAGTGTGACGTCACGACAAGGCATCTTTGGGCGCGAAGAGAATTCTTCCATTCATTTTTAATGGGAGAGAGAAAAACTTGACAATTTTAATTGTAAATTTAAGTGTAGTTTAACGATAGTTTATATAATTGTGTCATTATAGGATCGTTGTGCATAAGTTGGTGGTCCTTGCCATGTATTTTTTAACGTTGACAATGTGTTTTTACCGTGCTGTGGCCACTTGCAAAAATCAAATTTCTACGATAATTTCCCCATGTGGTACCACAGACATTGAATGAAATTGGACAATACTAATTGTCAATTAACTTCTAATTTAACTGTCCTCTTCCTTTCATTGTGTCATTATAACTTTATTGTCAATTAGCTAGTGGTGCTCATGGAGCATTTTTTAAAAAATGACAATGGTGATACACTGCTGTAGCAAGTTAAATATTTTTCTCTTCTCTCCGTATGCTAAAATTTATATTTACTATGAAAATAATTCTGCTGTTGGCGTTATCAATAAAAAGTAAATATTATCAACAAGTTAACAAACGTATTGACCAAGAAGGGAATGAGATGAATTTAATTCTGATGATTGAAATGACAATGAATTAGCTATGCAAACAATAAGTTGCGAAGGACATGAACATAGAACAAATATCAGATTGACAATGATTTTTATTTTCTTATTTTACACTCTTTTGGTATTACTCTTCAAAAACATTTTCTCACTCTCTCGCTTAATTAATAGCCGTTTTATGTGCAAAACCATTTAATTTTAACTGGCTCAAATTTTCACATCCATGCAGTTTAGAGTATGGGGGTTGTTGTGAAAATTGAAAGGGTATACGACAAAAATATATTTCATTAATTCTGTGCAGATTAAATTAAAAATAATCTAAACTGATTGTTAGCTTTTATTGGTACCAGTTTTATATAAAACTTTATTCTTTATTTACTTTAATATTGCGAGATATATATATATATATCTCGCAATATTAAAGTAAATGGTTTTGCACATAAAACGGGTAGTAATTAAATGAAAGAACGAGACTTGCTTAAAATTAATCGCACAATGTAATTTTAATATAAAATAATCCACGTACCTAATTTCCGCATAAATTGTTTCAAAAAAAAATCATCATTTGCTACAAAGAGTCAGAGACATTTCAAAGGTTTTCTAAGACTTTGGAACTAAAAATTTTAATTTGTTTTTAACATTTTAAAATTTTGTTCCATTTGTTGTTTTTGTAGTAAATTTTTTAGTTAGATTGTTAAATCAAATGTCTAGAATACACCGAATGCTTTTACAATTTAATTCGGGGTCACATAAATTTAAATTGCATTTTAAAGACGGGAGATGTTGGGGATGTGGGGATGTACTTTATCAAGACCCTTTTTTTGCCATGTTTAATTTAATTGTAAATTATTACGTTGAAGTGTTTTCTACAAATGTCAACATTTTGGGGTCATCATAGTCAAATTTTTGACCCATGATAAGAAACCAAATGGCATTAATAATTGGGATGGGAAATAATTGACCCTTCATTTTAATAACTTGACCCTCTTCCTCTTTTAATTTTTGCACAACGTGCAAAATCTCTTCCTGTATCGCTTCCTCTATTTTATTTGATTCGGTTGCAAATTCCTTCAATTTTTTGATCACAAACGCCCTCTGTTCTTTTACCAGTGGACCATCATCAAAGGCGAGACCTAATATAGTAAAAATTGTTTTTTTGCAATTTTGGTTTGAAAATTTGAAATGTAAGTTACAGAAATGACTTTTATTTTATAATTGTGCAAAAAAACATTTTCTTTTGGAAGAAGCTAATATTTTCAGATCAGGTCGGCCTGCAACGGTGGATTGGTTGAATATTTCGCGAATTAATTTAGCGTCGCTTACTGCGATGGTTCTGTATGAAATTGTTCATGCAAAAATGAAAAAAAATTTGCAAATTGTGATTAATAAATAATTTTAATTGTACGGATAACTGCCAAATTTAATGGCAACGATGGGACCATAAACAGACTTCCATTTTGTGAATGTTTTCCATGGCATGGCTCTTCCCAAGAAGGTGTAAATGACCCAAAATTGGCAAGCCCCATGGACCTTTATTTTATTTGAGAGAACCGTCAAAAAATGACAGCAAATGTCGCTTTAATTTCTATTTAAAAATCGTAACTTAAGAAAGATAAAATTTATATAAGCTTTTCTCACCAGGGGGATAATTTTAACAAAATGAGATAGACTTAATAAAGTAAATTATTGAAATTAAAATTATAATTAACGACAATACAACATAAATGTTTACTTCCATAGTTGAACCTCAATACTTAAATTTGTGCAAATTATTTGTCACTATTTTGAAACACTACAGTTGATCGTATGCAAAGAATTTGCAAAGCGAGATTTCCAAGTACTTTAAAGTCGACGGAATATTTTGCAACATTTCAAGGACATGCATAATTTGCATTTATTTTATTATCCTACTTTGCATAAATTGTAAAAAACCATTTTTTACATCAATGTATTGAGTTTGTCTTTTTGCTTTTATAGACTTTTTTTGCCAGCTTATCTAAAGCAAAAAATAGCTAAAAGTATTAAAAAAAACTTTTGTTGTTTATAAATTTACAGGCCATTGAATGCCACGCAAAACCTTGTTTTTATTTCGCTTTGGTTCACGTGTTTTAAATATTAAGTAGGGAAGAGGCGGGTAAAAATATCCAGTTGGGATTGTGAGATATAAAAAGTTTTCTAGTCATAATACATAAAAAATAAAAATATCCCTCAAAACACCTCCAATTTTCCCTCAATATGTATATCTCACAAAAGTTAAAATTTCAACTACTTAATTGCAATTAAATTCTAAAAATGGGAACATTATTGGCCTATGTCGGGTAAAAATATCCACCCCGTCGGGTAAAAATAACCATATGTACATGTCATGTATTTACGTCGATCCAAGGTTTCTATTGTTCACGCAAGAGAGGTCGCGTTGGATTGGTTCTTGTGAAAGGACTGGATATTTTTACCCGACGCGAGTGTTTATTTTTACCCGAGATAGGACAATAATGAACACTCGCAAAAAATAATTAAAATTGAATTGAAAATCTTGTCCAACTGCACAAATGATGATTCTCCCAAGTTCAGGATTTCACGGGGAATATTTTTATGGGAGGATCATTATTTTGTTCATCAAAAAACTCCTACTAATTTACTTTTCCCGATGATGAAAAAACATGGAGATTTCTATCTTTTGAGGTTGAAATAGCCAACGTTTGAAAATATTTTTTTAAATGTATTTGTCGTTGAGATTTGATGATATGATGAATTAAAACATGTGCTACGACTACTTGCCTGCAATTGTGCATTTCAAGTTGCAAAATTAAAAGTTATTGTCACTGTAACAAGTGGATATTTTTACCCGCTGGATATTTTTACCCACCTCTCCCCTATGATCCAAGAGACACAAATCAATACAAGTTTTTTGCAAATTGATTTTAATTTTTGTTGTGGCAAAAATCAAAGTTTTGCTCTCTTTATTTTGCATAATAATTAAATAGATTTAATTTCATTGACACAAATATTCAATCACTGAAACAGTGACTTGAATCACATTTTTAAAAAATTATATTTTGTGCAAAAAAAAACAGTGTAAATATAAGCAAAAAATGTCCAGTTTGCTTCTCGTCTTGTTCATGTCCAACAAATAATGTCAAAGGTCATTCTCATTCGTTTGTATACAGTTCCCTTTAAAAAACAGAAAAAAATAAGAATTATAAGCCAAATATTAAGAAATGTGAAAGGGAAAGATTGGGCAATGTTTCCCGTCTACTCATCATTGGAAACATTGCCGAATCTTTCCTTTCCCAAAAACTTTCCTTTGTCACTTCTTTACACTTTTCTTCTTGTTACACAAAAGATAAATAAAAATGTTGAAAATATGTAGAGATTTAATAAAATGTGTCTTACAAATAGAGATTAAAATTAATTTTTCAAAAAAATAAATTATTATTAACACAAGGTCAAGATTAATTTAATTTTAAAACAAACTAAAGTTTTGACTTGTTATTCTCATCGCCTTATCTTATTTGTCAATCGGACCATGACAAAGGCTACACTCTCATCGAACTTGCAAACCAAAATTAAATAATTTTTTGTAGCATGACCAAAAATCCTCTGGCCTACTTTTATCCCACTTTCATTTTAAACTTTAATTGTAATTAAAATATTTACCTTCTCCAATCCTCTCTACTAATGAAACTAATTTATCCATAAGTCTTTTCCAATTTTTCCAAAACAGAGCCCACTTTTTGAGCCAAATCCTTCCTAAGTTGTGGGTCAATTAATTGACTCAATTCAGAAAAGGAACGTCCGTAAATGACCCCGGGGTCATGATAAAGTTGATAGCAGATGACACCAGCCAAGACAAAAAGAAAGAAGACTGCCGTATGGAGATGGACACTTGCATAGCCATTACCAATGCCATGTTGATTCATTGGTAAATGACTGTAATCGTACTCTTGACCCCAACCCAGGTCACGTGGGGTGGCAGTTGCATTTTGAGGGGCTGATTTTTTAATTATTTTTGAACTGTCCTGGTCAGCTGCCATGGCCATTGTGACGACCAAGAGGAGGGTCCAGAGTGGCATTTTGAGGGACATTAAGTTTCTCATTTTTTTTACTGAAAATTTAATTTGTCCAAAAATAAACACAATTTTAAATAAATTCAGAATTAAATTTATAAACTTTGACCGTCTCAAAAATCATATTTAATTAAATAGGGAAAGATTGGGCAATGTTTCCAATGATGTGGGCAGGGGAAAGATTCCCCAATCTTTTTTTTCCTTCAAAATTTTTTATTACATTTAAAATTCAATCTTGAAAATGTTGAAAAATTTCGTAATTAATTTGACAATGACATTTAAAATGTAAAATTAAAAATAATTATAAAATATAAAAGGCATTTAGAAATGTAAATTTTTTACCGTGTAAATTATGAAGACACAAAAAAAAACAAAATGAATAGAAATGAACGTAGAGTCAAGTTGACTAGTTTAAAAAGAAATATTTAAAGTTAATTAAGAAGAGTAAGAAAAAGAATGGAGATGAGTTGTGGACAGGTAAAGGGAGACTGAAATTTTAAAATAGTTTGAAGATGGAAAGTAGAATTTTTTAGTTCTAGTCTTGTACACGATCTAGTTACACTTTAAAGTTATCAGTGAAACGATCAATACAATTCTCTTGCTTTCTGTACTCACCCAATTGTAACCTAATATTTTTTTGTGTACATGCACAACAGCTAACCTTTTTAGTACAGGTACAAGATGAACATTAATTTAAATTATCTTTGAACATTTATTTTGATTACAATTAAAATAATACAAGTGTACTACAGTAGCGCAGGGTCGAGCCTCGATTGATTTTGGCCAATGAACCTACGCCATATTTAATTATTTGTATCCTTTTTTTAATATATATGTACAACAATGTAGAATTGTCATATTATTTAAATATGGTAAAAATGAGAAATACACATTTACATTTTGATTTGAGATTTGGACAAAACAAAATTAAAAATTCTGGGTGACGCCGATTTCTGGACACTCGTGGTCACTTGAGAATGTTACGAGATTGAAATAAAATAAAATATTTTCATGCCTCCACCTTCTCCATTTTCTTTTCATTTTTTTAAAGTGATTGAAATATTCTTGTTCAAACGTTTTTGTCCGCGTCATGAGATTAATTCTATGAACATCACCTTCAAATCAAAAAATATACGGCGCAAAAAACTTCAAATTTTTTGAGCATTCTTAAACTATTTTTTCTTGACAATCATCAAGTAATTAACTCGTTCCTGGATTCCAGGACCTGGAACCATCAAATAGTCAATTGGTCTCTCCAATTTAGTTTTATAATAATTATTAAATTCCACCATTCGAATTTTGTTCAAAATTTTAAAATTAATTGTTAAGTGGGCGTGCTCACCAAATTCTTCATTTTATGGTCCTTTCTGTTACTCTTCCCAAACCAAGGTCATTGTGACCTCACAACTTCTCCTCTGGGGAAAGTTCAGTTTGGAAAAATGGCGGGAATTTTGGAGAAAGTTTCCATGGTCATTCACACCCACGCGCCCCTCCCCCATGGGATTTTGGACCAATTCCACTCAACTCAAACCTCCATCGTCACCTGCCTGGACCACCTGAACTGCTCCTATCCAATTGAGCGACACTTATGCATCATGTCAAAGGTCACTAAGCATCTAAATGGCTCCACTGTCTACCTCCTCTTTGACCTCTTTCAAAATAAGATGAGTAAAATGTTGTACAATTTCATAGGGCAAAACAGGGGCCAGCTAAATGTTCTCGAGGATGTCATAATTTTATTTCCTGGACAACATAGAATTTGGGTTAATGGAGATGTGATATGTTTTGGTCCAGTCCACATTTTCATGGTCATGATGAACGTTGTTAATTTTAAAATAGAAAATGTGGACCTTCTCCACTCGACTGTTGTCGACGAAAGCCCAACTCCATCAAGAATAAGTCTAAAATTGGGAAATGGGTGGGGCCAGATTCAATCACTGGAAGATTTAAAGTTTCTTGTTTTGAGCAAACGAAAGCAGCACCATCTCGGAGATTTGCATACTCCTCGAGCGTTTTTTGCCCACAATAAAAGTCACGAACTTGAGGATTGAATCGCGCGAGACATTAGAAATGGCAACATTGATCATGACGATATGTTAATGAAATGGGACCGGGAGATTTGGGGACATTTAAATATTTCCATCCGAATCGTACAAACTTTGCCTCACTATGAAAATAAATCATATAGTAGGGCCATTGTAAAATTGCATGACAACCACATCTTATAAAAATCATGATGTCCTCAGGGTCATGGAAAATCCATAATCTGTCCCGCAAATTCCACCACCCAATCGCCTCTCATATCCCTCCTCACCCCCCTACACTGCCATCTCGTGGCTCTTTCCCTTATTTTCCATCTTCGCCGCTGTGCTCCTTCTTTTTGGTGGACTACAAAGAAATTTTTCATGGATTCTCCTTCAAATTCTCGCTCCACTCCTCCTTTTGGCCCCTCCAGATGGGAGGAGGCGCTGGTGGTTTTGGACGTTTTGGATGTTAGCGGCGTTTTTCCTGGCCCATTTTTACTTGGGAGAGTTGAAAAGTAACTTGGTCATCCCTGATGTCCATGAGGTGGACTACACGGTCAATGACCTCATCAGTCAAGGCTACCAATTCAGTTCGATCGGAAAGAGTATGTGTTGGCCGTGATGAAGCTGTTGGAGAATGTAAAAAAGGAGGGGTTAATTTCTGCAATTGTCTCTCATTGGTCCAATGAAACAGTTCATGCGGATAAATTGTCGAGTAAAACAGCTTTTCTGTGGAACCAAAGGGTTAAACAATTGGCAAAAATATTGTATTCAATGAAGGAAGATCAAAGCCATCACATTTTAAATGAGAATATTTGGCTCTTGCCATCTGCTCATGCTTTGTCTTTACCCAACGTGGACATTCTATTGGAGGGCGTACAGTCTTTTGTAGACAATGGAAGGGAACAATTTTGGGAGGACATGAACATGAGGGTAGAAGCCTTTGGGAGGCAAAAGATTTGTAACGCCATCTTTTCTTTGGGATCGAATTGATAAGAGTGAGAAGATGATCAAAAATTCCTGGAAAGAGGGAACATTTGGAAATTCCCTCCATCTACATTCTCCTCATTGGCTGTGGCCTTTCTCTGAGTTTATTCACAATTGAATTATTAGTATGCATCACCAAACTTACTTTAGTAAACTAATTACCTTGTTCAAAATAAACAAGTTAAAATAATTTTTTGGGGGAATGGGCACACGTACAGAATTTTACACAAAAAAGCTGAGAGTGGATACAGCTAACATTTTTTTTAACGGGGTTGGTGGTTGGCACAACAAAAAATAATGAACTAATCAAACGGTTGACACGATTTAGATTTTTTTTTAATTTTTTTTTGTAATTTAAAGCAAGCAAAGTTTTGGCCGTCGACCCCTACATTTTATAATTGTTGTACATAAGAAGCAATGTTTAATTAAAAGTATTTAATGCGTCCCTGCCATTATTTTGGTTGGAGCAATACAAAGTTGCCAAAAAATTAATTTTTAAAGATTTATCCCTTGGTTCTATGTCGCCCTGCCCAACTCCCCGAGCTACTACGTCTATCCCCATAAGCTCCACCACTTCCACCATCATCATATGAATGACTCCTTGACCTTCCATCCGAATCCGAACCCGAACTTTGGGAACGGGAATAAGGGTCATTTCCATTGGACTGAAAATGACGGCCCGTACTGTCCAGTCCTAAATCTGCCAAAAGTGCATTGGCCTCATCACGTGGGTTTGTTCCAGAAGATGGAGGCGCCAAAAGTTTTTCTTTATTTTGAGTATTCAGGTCTCCCAATGAGCGCACACAGTGGCTTGACAAGCTCCTTTTACGTCGGCATGAAGGAGATGAAGGAGCGTGATTATTGTAGTTAATTTTGATGATGTTGCCGCCATTTAAATCTACAAATTTATCACCCGTGTCTCCCATTTTTTGGTACTCTGTGGGAAAATGCCACTCGAGAGTGTGATACTGATTGTTATTGGCATCTACGTACGTCCCGATGAATGGCTCTCCAAATAATTTTTCCGGGTTTTTGGACATGACCCCTGTGAATTCTCCGGTTCCTTTAAAAACGGGACGTTGGTCGGCATTGAGGGACCACCCTGTCTGCTTGAGGTTGTACAAGTGACCTTGACCCAAGTCAAATTTGAGTTCTTGCCAAGAAGAGAGGAAAGTGGATGTAGGGTCCCAGGTCAATTTTGCAATGCCCGTGTACGTCTCACCCGGGACAATCTTGCCGCCTCCTTGTTGCCATGTCAGTTGTTTCGTTTGCTGACTTGTCTTGCCAATTTCTTTGAATTCAGTGAAGCCTTCCTGTACCAAAAAATTGCTTCTTTTTAAAAAATTCCCAAAGCGAGCGAAAGCGAGAAAAAATACGGTACTTTTTTATTGGACAGTACCTGAACAACGACCTCTCGTGAGTATTGCATGTAACTTGGTTTTCTAGCGTCAGTCAATTTGACCCCGGCATCTTTCATGACATCTGTGTATAAGTTGTTTCTTGCCAGTTGAGCATCTTGCATTGTTTGGGCATTGACATTGAAAACACTGTTGTGCTCCCGGGTCATCAACAAATTACGGCCATTGTCATCCCGCACTTTCACGTTCAAGTCTGTCAGAAGATTGGTCAATTCCGTGGTGGTGGGTGGGTTGGACATGGACCACTGTCGCAAATGTTTGTTGTCGAATGTTTCCGGGAGATGGGTGACACCAAGAGGGATACTTGTCCATTTGTGGACTATTTGAGTTCGAGTGTATATTTTTTTGATTATTTTGACTTTACCTCCACCCCGCTCAACCACTTCAGTTCGGGTAGGTGTCGTCAAGTCTGGAACGGTCCAGTCTTGAACAATTTGCATGGACACGTCGTTGAGGAATACTGGGGCGCTGTCTGGAATTCTGTGAGTGTAGCCATTTTTGTTAATGGTGGGGTTTTCGGTGTGTTGGGTCAACTTCGGATCAACTTTGTAGCCACTATTGCAGGCTATGACTTGATAGACGGAGTAATTTAAAAAGAGAATCCATACAAATAATTTCCCCATTTTGGCGGCAATAATTTGAATAGCACACGACAATTTTAGTAATGACAATTGACGCACAAAAGTTTTAATTTATACTCTCGTCCTTTCTATTTTGTACAAAGACGAATGAAAAATATTTTGGGTGTGCAAAATGAGGCGTCTTAGAAATCATTCCGTCTCGCAAAAAATGGAATTTGAGTCTTTTTTTCCATAGAAAACCATTTTATCTTACAAAATGATTGAAAAATAATTTAAAATGAAATATAATAAATTAATTGGAGTTCGTGACAAATAAATTTAACTACATTTGACCCCTAACCCGTCACTTTAAATCTTTCCATGGAAATGATTTTTTGCTATAAATTCTCAAACGTCACTTTTTAATTAATTTTTTTAATCTCATAAAACAACTTTAAGATTGACCTTTCAGCGCCTAAATTGAGATATAAATTCAACTCTCTTGTTGACTACCAATTTTTGTCTTGCAAATGGATTTCGATTTCAAATAAAAAAAATTTACACAATTTGATGACGCCAATGGTTAAAAAAGTGTCAATCTTTTTAAATTTTTTTATCAAGTTTCTTTCATGTCCAAAATAAATAATTGTCCCTATTAAAATTAAACGACATTTAAAGAGAAATGAATCAATTAATTTTTTCCTCAGAAAATAAAAATGATTATTTTGCAAAAACTCCAATTATAAAAAGACTGGGATTTGAGTCTTGATTAGTTATTTGGGAATATTTTGTTAATTAAGGACAGGGTAGTCAAAATGAGTGTATAGTTTTGTGAGTAAAAAATGGATTCTTTCTGCAAAGTTAGCGTCTTTATTACTCAACCGATTTTTATGTATGAGGGCGGCTCAAATCAAACCTTGGAATGTCCTCTCGTACATCAAGACGCCATTTCCACCATACGTGTCACTTTAAGGGTCCAAAAGGTCAGTCGCGTGACCCTCTTCATTGCCACTTTTCTGTCCCGTATCCAAGACAGTTTTTCGATCAAATTGTGATCAATTTTTTTCTCGATTGTTTTTTTGAAATTAAAAATTTGTTGACTCACAAATGTTGCCAAGCAATATTTGGTCATTTTGGTAGACCATAGTTTGAATTAACTTTTGGATCCCTAAAGTGACACGTATGGTGGAAATGGCGTCTTGATGTACGAGAGGACATTCCAAGGTTTGATTTGAGCCGCCCTCATACATAAAAATCGGTTGAGTAATAAAGACGCTAACTTTGCAGAAAGAATCCATTTTTTACTCACAAAACTATACACTCATTTTGACTACCCTGTCCTTAAATTGCCAAGTTTTAAACACTTTTTTTCAAATAGTTAAAAATGTTAACTTTGTTTATTTTAATTTTGACAATTTTAATTTTTTCTCACGCGTGGGCCTGCAATTCAAAACTTGACCCTTGTCCCGCCCTCACTCCGTTTACGTATCTACAAAAAAATGAATTACCCGCCCTAAAATTCACCACGTTTGCAGCGGACGAAGGTGCAATTCTCCAACAAATCGAAACACTCAATAAATTCAACGACGGTCTCCAGGCAGCCCAAAAATGGATGGGGTACTTCATGGGAATGAAAGAGGTCACAGGGGCCCTTTGGCTTGCATTAGAAGACCAACTTCTCAAATTTAAATCTGTCGTTCATTTAGAACGAAAATTGGTTGACCTCAAAATTGTCAATGCCATCACCTACACTTCTGTAGCTGCCCTTGAAGCTGACTTGGCCAAACTTGACACCAACATTTTGCACATGTTGGAACCCGGGAGGTCTTTACAAGAAAAACGGGATGAAGTTGTTCCGGCTCGGGGTTATTTGGAGGGAATTTTAAATCTTTTTAATAATCGAAATTTTGTTTTTTGGCAACAAAGTCTGTACAGTACTCCCTACCTTGTCAAATTTGCCATCATTTTTGGAACTGTGGCCAAAATTTCTGGAGAAATTTATCCCACTCAAAAGTCTACCTATGACAAACACACCAAGACACTCCTTCAAATGCTGAGGGATTACAAGGAGGATGTGACCCAAAAAAGGGTGGGTCAACTGCAGGTTAAGAAACCCGTTAAACCCACCATATGTCTAAAACACGAAGTCAACGCCATGGTTCAGTTTCATCGTTGCGATTTTTTGTACGAAAATGGCAACTGCTGCCATGGCCGATATTGTGATCCAACGAGACGCACTGGGCAGAAAAAAACGGAACAAGACTCGACAGGTTGTGTGCGAGCCGTGGAAGATAAAAAAACTAAATATTTTTATGAAGAGGTAAACCGAGTTGATACTCAGAGGTCCCAAATGGGGTCAATAATAAAATGGTTTTTTTTGAAGGTTGCCTGGAACTTGTGTCAACGAAGACCCAGTTTTCAAACCTACCCGCGAACTGGACGCGAATTAATAAAGCCTCCCATGCCTGCCAGCCAAGAGACTTTGGTTTATGACAGGGTCACTCAAGAATATTATTGTGGGGCGGACACGTGCTCTGATGACCTCAAGGCCTTTTTGAAGAATCAAGTGGAACTATTTTTTGACAAGACGATCAATTTTGTCAAAAAAAGTTGTGGGAGTGAGTGCGATAACTCGTAAGAAATGTTCGATTTGGCCTGAACTACATAATTTGCAACCTTAGCGGTGTTACACCGCCGGTGTACAATTAAATATTTAATTTATGACAATTTATCTAAATTGTCTATTACAAATTGACTACACTTTGCCATACAGCTAATTCAACGTAACCACCATCTGACGTAGACTCGTAGAAATTCAATAATTAGTAACTAATTATTAGTTTAAGAATTTAACAAATTAATTTTTCTCTATAAATTGTTTTTCTTTGCTCAATAAAATATCAAAAATATTGCAAATTTTTTTCCCCGTCAAACTAAATACCATTTGTCATCTGGATGGAAAGTGAAAAATTTCCAGTTGTGGAACGGGCCCCAGTACACAAATTTCAAAAACTGAACAATTTTTTCAAGCCCATAAAAAGCACTTATTACTTTGGCAACAGGAGCGGGTTTCTAAAACAATAAATAATCTCAATTTCTTTTCAAAAACCTTAGAGTATATAGATTCACTTGTTCAACACACAATGTTTCGACATAATGACTTGCGAATTAAATTTACCACAATTAAAATCACTTAAATTACTTAACTCAACAAAAAATACAAGAAAAAACTGAACAAATAAAAATTCAACGATAAAGAATGCAAACGCAGATATGAAAAGGGCACTTTTTGAGCACAAACACATTCAATGTCTTTCGCCTAAATGACAAGTGCGACATGTAGATAATGGGGCTGGGAATGGGGGGACATAGTTTACATTTGACCTTTTCGGCGTTGGTATAGGGATTATTAGCTCTAACAACTACTACTGAGCTTACAAGGGTAGGCCGCGAACCGGGGATTCGATTTCCAAACATGTAAAAACGGTTTCCGACATAAAAAAAATAAGGCGAAACTTTTGGGGGAATCATTTCTGTCGAATGGGTACCTTTTTGACCTCTCCGTGACCTCCAGAGGTCATTTTATAGGAAAAATAGAGAAAACTAAAGAAATATTCAAAATTTTTGAAAAGAGTCAGGGAGGCTCAGAATTTCATGAGGAATTTAATGGTGACCTTTATTTTAACACAAATCCCCCATGAGCATTCTTTCGAAGTAGCAGCCATTTCACAATAGGGGCACTGCTGGCCACTTGACCTCGTAAAATATGAGTCAGTAGTACATACGCCGTCATTTCTACAGCCAGTGAATCCAATTCAAAATGGTCACTTGATTTGTGTTTTGTCCCTTCCCAGTGACAGAGCCCTCTTTCGTGATCGTGGACAGCCACTTTTTGGACGATTTCAAAATATTTATTTTCATTTTCATGTTTGAGTAAATGAAGAACATAGGTTGTGAGAATAAGGCCATAGGGATCAGTTGGGTTGACATTTTGTAAGAAGAACTGAATTCCAAGGTCAATGACCTTGGTGAAATTAAATTGGCATGTGTCCATTTACGCGCTTCGATGAAAGTCAGGAGACAAAACGCGGTAAGTCGAACGTCATTAGAATTTGACTTTGTCCTCTCCCAACCTGACCCGTAGACATAACCCAACTCTTCAAATCTCCCGCTGTTTTTGTCTTGTTGCGTCAGTAGATATTTGAGAGCCCCCTCAATGGCAAAATCATCGATTGTGATAAATTCCTTGGCCCTTACAAAAGATCGAGCCACCAGTGCCGTCAGCCAAGTGGACCCCATTCGGTCAGAAGGGCCAAAATAAGAAAACGAGGAATCCTCCCGCCGAAATTTGAGTTCACTTTGATACCCAATCTCCATAAATCTCGTGGCCTTTGAGCTCACTGTTTCATTCATCTTGTTAATAGACCCGAGGTACTTGAGAACGATGATGTTGGCCACAAAACTGAGCAGAATTTGTTCACCACACCCACAAGGAAGTTTCACAAGTTTTCCAGGATTCTCCAAACTTGACCCCAAAATGTCTCCAATTATTTTTAATTTGACTTTATCCCCGCTCTCTACTCGACAGGAGGGAAACTGAAGAGACCAGTTTACAAGAGAGTTGTCAGTCGTAAGGAGAGTCGCGACACATTTGTATTGTTTTTGACCTGGCGGTTTGACCCGTAAAGGCACCGATAAGGCATCTCGGTTGTTGACTGCCACACCCCGAAGCGTCAGGTTAAGGGACCCAATTTTGACTGGAGTCACGTAAAAGATGACACTAGACACCGCATTTGGCAGACATTGAAAAATTTGGCTTACTGCGGGAAATTTCGAATCGATTGAATTTTTGGTGGAAAATTCAAAGTCGTTCAAAGAAGTTTCCAAAATAATTTCCGCTTGTGTATTGTCATCAGTTACACCCGTCTCTTTCGAGCTCCGATTCGGATAATTGTGAATCAAAACAACCAGACAGAGCAGCTCACCTCGAACGACCGAATATGGGAGATTCATAGTCAGGAAGAATGGCCGAAACACGGTCAATTTTTTTGTAGTAGTCATGGGGGCTAGTCCAAACTTTTGGTGAAGAACATAACCGGAAATGAGCCAAGAGGTCAATGTGTCCGGGACGACGGTAGACCAATTAAAGTTATTCTCGCTGCCATCAATTTCATCAAAGATCCAAGTCTCAGGGAATTTTGACCGAATTGGGGGGTCAGAAGACTCCAACCAGTTCATCCCGGCGCGCCCATTGGCCTATGACAATATTCAAAAATAAAATGAAACAAAAGTTATAAATTTTATTTTAATAAAATAAAAACTCAACTCCGTCTCGTTGTATAAATTGGGTTAGAGCATTACTCTGCATTAAAAGTCCTGCCATGTGAAAGCTAAGTATGTAAGCTATGGGTTGAGTATGATCTGTCATGGCGTCAATTACTTTTTATAATGTAAATTCCTGTTGTGAAATTTTTGTAAGAGGCTTGAATAAGATCGTGTACTTTATTTAATTTATTTGTGGGAGTGTCAAATGTCAGAGTGACGACGCCATTTTTTGGAATACTTCTAAAAATAGTACTGCCCTCTTTGTGTATGAAAACCCATGAAGAATTTTAAGGGCGTCGGGTGCGGGATCCTCAATTGGAATGCCATCTTTTGTCGTCACTTTGCGGTTTACTGTGTAAGGCTCGCCATCTTTCCAAGTTGATTCGGACTCCCTTTGGATTTCGTAAGGGCTTGTGTAGATGGGGACTCTCATCCAAGTTTTTCGTAGTGCCCCTGTAAACTTTTCTGTGAAGGTCAGGTCAAACTTTATTTCAGGACGATATTCCTCTCCCATCTGCCGTTCATCCGGAGGAATTAAAAGTTTAATTTTGACTAAAGCCTTGCCACTCCCATTGTCTTCATCGGTGAGGGTCCCATGAGTACTCGGAATTTCCCGCCCATATGGGGCGTCAGATGGTCTATTCCATGAAGGCGGGATAACAAAATCTCCCGCCACGCCCTTGCCGAATGTGTACTGAGCTTCCACTTTGACCCAAACGGCCACGTCTTCATACAGAAGAAAAGGTGGTGGCTTCAATGTGACCTCAAATTTGGGTAAAATGTAGGGCTTCACTCTAAACTGGATTCTAGTTTTGGTGACTAAAAGGTCATCAGGATTGACATCAGGCAGCAACGTTTCACTGCCCTCAAATTGAATGAACCAATGACCAGTCATGGCGTCTTCACTTAATTCGAATTGTGTGGTGAAGAATCCTTTGTCGATTTGGACCTTGTTGCAAATTCTAACCAAATTCTGACTTGAGTCAAATATTTTAATATCGAGGAATGCAGGTAGAGGCCACTGTTGGATATCTTGGTTCAACACAAGGACTCGAAAACGAACCACGTCACCTGGTTTGTAAATTGGTCGGTCGGTGTGGGCCATTAAAACAATGTTTGGCTTTGCCACCAAAGTTGTCACTTTTTCCAATGCTCTACCACCACCTGCATCGGTGATGTTTATATATAGTTTGTATGTTGACCGGGTCAGATTGGGGCCAACTTTTAATTTGAGTACGCCCTGGTGACCACTTTGTACTTTTAATTGACCACTAGTCACTTCTGTGAGAGGCTTTGGTGGCGCTGATTCTTCTCTTTTTTCGTCTTTTTGTTGGCCATTGTCACTGTGACCAGTTTCCGGTTCAGCCAGCACAGAGAGGAACTCCAGCTCGTTTTCATCACTTTGATCACTTTGGCTACGTTCATTTTGGCCACTCTGGTCACCATCACTATGGTCACTTGGGTCACCATCATTAGAGTCACTTTGACCACCCTCCGAATCGTTTTCATTGTCAGGAGGGTCATCTTGGTTTCTGTCATCGTGACCTACTTCACTTTGATCATCTATGTCGCTACTGTCATCATCATCAGGGTCACCCGACATGTATTCATCATCATCATCCTGTAGTCTGGAATCTTTTTCCATGGACATAATGGTGGCAGTGAAGATCAACTCACGGTCAAGTGCATGACCTTTTGACCCATAAATGGAGTCCTCATTTTCCACAGTGATGAGGATGGAGTACTCTGAGTTAGGAAAGAGGAAAATTTGAGACACGCATGAAAAAAGTGGTGAAGACGGACTGAAATTTGAGTGTATAAATTAGCAAATTAATTCCACCCATGTACCATAATGTTAGTTAATTGTAATTAAATGAATTTTACTTTATTTTAAAATCTTCAAGGTTTGTGCAAGGCTCATTGTCATTGGGATTACACTCGAACTCGAACTCGAACTCGAACTCGAACTCGAACTCGAACTCGAACTCGAACTCGAACTCGAACTCGAACTCGAACTCG
>JAQIVZ010001727.1:0-28266 GCA_034700945.1 Arrhopalites spinosus
TGAAAACTTCTTTTATAAAAAACCACAAAATTTTGAATTTCAGCGCTGAACTCCACACACAATGAATTAAAGGTACAGCTGACACGAGACTATTTTTTTACATAAAAAAAGTTAAATTTTGAGCGGTGTTCAAGTTAACTAAATTCATGAATCTCGTCTAATTGTTAATTTACAGGAATAGGGCCACTGTGGCCCTTCATTCTAGTCCTGGGGAATCTCCGCAACGGCAATGGGTGACATCTTAGCCAGTTTTCTCATCTCCTTCGCGGGCATTTTCAGTTTTAAAAAGGGCAATTACAAAAATATAATGTTCCTTTGTTTTTCTAGACGAGTCTAGAACGACGCATTTTTTGAACTATAAAATAACAGTTAATACATAAATAATTGACAATTTAATTACTTTATTTTTCACAAACAATGACTTCTACCATCATACCGCGCCGCCAATTGTCCAAGGCTTGGCTACCAACACAGACTTTGTGAAACTGGAGCCATTTTAAGAATTTCCTTGCTGACAAAATTTAAACTGAAATTATTTCCCTCCTCAAAAAACATGGCGCCATCCCATCGTCATTAAAATTTTTGTGCATTTGTTTAGCATTTGTTTAATTTTTAAAAGGTAATTAAAGTCAAAGAAATGAAGGTTTACATTCTAGTTATAACTCTAGTCATCATTTTGGCCACTCTTAAAGAGGTGAGTCAATTTATTGGGATTTAAAATTTGAATTATTTTGATTATGAGAATAAATTTTAATAATAAAACAAATTATTTTAATTATAAATGTAATAATAATCTTAATTATTTTTCCTCTAAATTTTTAAAGTGTCAAGGGGAGGACTTAATAGGGGGACTTTTACAGGGACTTTTGGGTGGAAACAAAAAAGTAGTTGGAAAAAGTAAAAAAGTAAGGGTCGAGTCTATCCAAGGTGGCTAAAATTTTATAAAATTTTACCCACCTTGAGTCTGTCTTAGTATGATTAGTTTTATACCTAGTTAAATATTTAACTTTAATTTTGGCCCATGCCTTCCAGTTCCAAGTTTCAAGCCCCATTTGGCGCTTGTCTGACGAGCCCTTAAATTTTTGATAGGGTTGTTTGAATTGACAAACTAATTATGTTATTAATAAATTATTAATAATAATAATGCATAATCAATAATAATTTACTCTTATAAGTTATAATTTATAACTAAATTATAATTTCCACATTTTTAACTCCAACTTTAATGACTCCCTCCTCTTTAATTATAATTTTTTCCTGTGACTTAACTATTTTGTTGGAATTCTAAAAACAAATAGAATTTGTGGATTGATAATTAAATTTAATTTTAATATTTCTATTCAGAGTCCACCTCCACCTCCACCTCCTCGTAATCCTCCTCCTCGTCCTCCTCCTCATCCTCCTCCACGCTCTCCTCCACATGAGCATGACGAACCTGTGGTCGGTGCTGCGAGACCGGTAAGAAAAAATTAATTAAGTTAATTAAGATGATTAATTTCAAATGAGCTCTCTCAGACTGGGGAATTCAAAAATTAATTATGGCAAAATTCCAAAACCAAGGATTAATTTTTTTTAAATATGATGAATCTCAATTACTATTTGTTTCATTATAAAAATTAGAAAGGCAAGTCTGCATAGAAGAGGCAGATTGCAGGTGATGAAACAAGATGAAATTTTTTCCCCACGTGATGTCAACATGGGACTTGATCTACTCTGTGACAAATTTTCAAAGTTATTTAAATTCATGTAATTTGCCTACAACTTAATTAATAAAAATCATCAATTTTTAATAAAATGTCTTCAATTTATCTAATGTAAGATTGAGATAAGCCTTAGAGTAAAACTTAATATTAAATTAAAAATAGTTGGATGTCATTCATGAAAAAATAATTCCTTTTTTTCGGACAATTAAAATTGATTTTCAAGATGATAGTTTATTACGAATAAGTCATCATTTCATTGTGTGTAACATTTTTTTTAATTATGATAACCCTTTAATCTTTCTCTCTTATCCCGCAATTCATTCATTTTTTTGGTGTGGAGCATTTTACTTGAACTACAGAATAACATTTTTTTTTATCTAATTAAATCTAAACTTCAGTATCCTATGAGCATTATTTTTTTAAAATTATTTTTAAATATTTAACTCCCCAATTATTTTTTATCATTATCAATTAATCAATTTTTTTTAACTAGTCTTCTCTCAGCAGTTCTTCTTAATCCTAAATTAATTCTTTTTTTTTGTTGTTTAAACATTTTTTTACACAATTTTAATTACAGTACTAAATATTTATTAAATAACAGATGGTTTAATTGGTGATGATGGATTTCTGTTTTAAATATCAATTATTCATTGTTAATTTTTTCAATTAACATGATAATCCTCATTTAAAATTGTTTTTTTATATCATTAATTTGATGCTTTACATTTTTTTAAACTCTTTCTCTCTCGCTCGTTCATCTGCACTCATTTAAATATTTTAAATCTAGATTAAAATTCTTTTTTTGTAGTAATAATTAATAACAATTTTTATTTTCTTTTTCTTTTGTCCTAAATCTTAATTTTTCTATACATTTTTTTTTATTTAAAATTATTATCATTAATCGTAGCTAACAGCATTTTAAATTTTTAAATCTCGTAATAATTTTTTTTATATTTAATTTCTAATTTCGTGCATTTCTCTCCATTTATTAGTTTCTGTTTTATTTATTTTTTATTATTTATTTGTCAAATTAAAAAATCTTAACCATTTTTTTTAATCTTAAATTAAGATTCTTAATTAGTCGAAAGCAGATTTTTAAAGTTTATTTTTTATTTTTGTTCATTGCATCAAATTAGTTTGTGGTAGTGGCGTCCAAATTGAATGCCAAAAAAATTGAAAAAATTAAATTAAAATTTTAAATGGAATTAATTTGAACATTTTAATTTTTGGCACATTTAATGAACAAAATAATGGAAAGGTAAAAACTAAATCCATTTTTTGTTTCTTTAAGTGTGAAGGAAATAAAACGGCGTTAAACTTGAGAAAAATAAAATGTAATAATTTTAAGAAATATTAAAATTGTCAATTAAATTAAAATCCTGATAATTTACATAAACCCACCCTTTAAATTTAATTGTGAGACGACGCGTAGATTGAAAATGTTGAAGCTCATACAAGATTATTTTCATAAAACCCGTTCATAAAAGTTTCCTTGTAAAGTTCATAACAAGAAACAAAGTATTTATTTATTTAGCTTAATATTAATCTTAATTATTTTTTTTAAATTATTAATTAACTTTAATTCATCTCCCCTTAATGTCTCTCTCTCTCTCTCTTTCTCTCTCTTGTCATTGTTTTCAATGTGATTTTTCAACGTTCACAAATGGAGACAGAGAGAGAGAGAGAGGAGAATTTTAAAAATCTCAAAAGTGTAAAGTTGTTGCTTAAATGTCTACAATTAATTTATAATTAAATATTATTTAATTATGATAATACACAGGGAGAGAGGGTAGTGGGAATTGGGGATTTATTCCAGTACAAATTTGTTTGAATCTCTGAAAGTTTGAATGCGTCAGCCTATGGTCAGCCTATTTCTCAACAGATTCTAGTTAGAGCTGAATCCTTAAATTTTTCTCAGCCTTTGGAATTTTTAGTTGGGCACGTGACAAAAATTCTTTTTTTTTAAATTGTGTAAAAATGGGAAATGTGTCGCTTTTTTTATTAATTGATGCCCAGGTGATATTGCTTCATTTTTTTGGGGGGAGTCATTTTTTTGGGCTATTAAAAATTGTCATTGTCCTGGGGGTTCCTACAGTCAAACGCTGTCCATGGCAGCAAATCGAGCCCCAGCATTGTCACAGACATGAATCGGCGGTCTTCTTAATTGAAGTCGACGATGACGTTTCCGCCTCTTCCGTTGGGCGTAGACGCAGAAGATGAAGACGAGACTGAGGAAACTGGCCACTCCGAGAATTATTGTGACCAATAAATTCATGTCCCCTTCAATCCCACCTAAATAAAATTATCAAACATTTTTTTTTATTAATTTTTATTTCAACGCCGTTTACCAATTTTTTAGGCCTTGAATTACACCACCTAAATTTAGTACATGACTTTCCGTATTGGTTCTTACAAAATAGACCCTGACATTTAAGAATTTTGTTTAAAATGACCCCAAAATGACCTGACACTAATTTAAATTAACATGTTCAAAAAAACATGACGCACATTGAGTAAGCTAAAAAAACTAGATTAAAAAAAACTGCAAATGCACAATATTATTAAAAATAAATGATAATTAATTGTACAGGGTCACATTAATTCTAACTGTTTTTTTAGTAATTGTTTAGTAATTAAATTAATGAGAGTCACGAATATTAATTAGAAAGACATTACATTTAAAATAGAAAGAGAAAGAGTAAGAGAAAGCTAAAAAGGGAAAGCAAACTCCTTACCAGTTAATTGCTGAGTTATTTTTTTTATTTATTAATTTCAAATTGGCTACCATTTTTAATTTGGATTAGTTCAAAGCCAACTCAATTGGTTAGTTTTTTTTAATTTTAATAAATAAAAAAAGTTTTTGTTTTAAAATGCAAAATAAAATTTTAAGTATTGATATGTACAAATAAAATTAATTTTTTTTAAAAAATTTAAAGTTGAGTTAAATCGTATTTAAAAAAATATTTTTTAAAAGAAAAAGAAATTGCACAACTTGAACGCCATTTAATTATTCTTTCTCTCCAGAATATCGTGGCGGGAGTTAGCACATTTGAGTACATGGTAATTTTTTTAAATAAAAAGAGAGATCACGTGGTTGGCACATAAAAACTTAAATTTATTTAACTCGGTTGACGACAAAAATATTGCGACAACAGTTCATGCAAACAGACGATCCACAACAAAAGTTTTTTTTTAAAAAAAAGAGAAAGAGACAAATTTAAAAGGATTCCAAAAAGATGCAATCCAAAAAACTTTCCTAAACAAATAAAATTTAGAAAAATTAGGGAAAGAGGGGACTAGAGCTGAGCAATTAATTAATCAAAAATTTGGTAAAAAAGACAGAGGGGGGGGGGGGGGGGTGGGGGGCTAAAAAATTGGGGGCTCTAGTTTAAGAAGAAAAACGATGAAAAAGGGGGGAAGCAACAGCAAGACGAAATTTTTTTAGACAGCGACTATAGAAAATTTGAACACGCACCGTCACCTGAAAATTCAAACAATAATTCCCAAATTTTCAACTCCAAATAAATTAAACAACAATTAAAATTAAAATTTTTCATACACCGATTCCCCTTTAAAAATGACACACATTACATTGAAAAAACACACTCGATATCAAAAGAGACAGAGAGAGAGAATTTAAAGAAATAATGCAAAAAAAAGGAAAACATTTGTTGGAGTCTTTAGGCCCTGAGTATGCAAAATGATTAAAAATACAATTAAATTCTAAAATATTAATTGTAAATTAAATTTTTTGGGGGAGTCAAGTCTTACAGTGATCTTCATCGGATTTATCAATTTCCTGGTTATTGTAATTTCCACAATTGTTGTACCCATTGCATCTCAATTCGGATGGAATGCAAAAATTTGACATTTTACAAGGAAAGTACGTGTGATGACACGCCCCATTCCCGCTGTCCTGCACTTCCGTCCATACCGCCTGAAACCCGCCGGCACCTACGGCTTTGTCTGCTGTTATGAAACTGAAAATTCAATAAAAAAATTGTTACAAAAATGCACTCTAGAACTCTTAGTTTTCTTCATGTGCAAATCTTGCACAAATTGACAGAGCGGCGTGGAAGTACATCTCAATTAAAAATAATTAAAATTAACTCACGTGACACGCATAATATTCCTCGTAGAAACATACTGACTCTGATCAAATGGAAGTTTCTCCCCACACAATTCCACTGGAATGCCATCAATATCCTCCCAAATTCGAACCGCCGCGGCGGGACAACCTCGATCTACAAAATAAAATAATTTATGAAATATAAAATTAATTTAAATTAAAAATTAATTTGTACCTTTAGGGGAGCCTTCAATATTAAAAACTTGAAAATGAAGCATCACACGACTCCCAGGGCGAACAGTGAGGTACCAATTGCAAGTGGAACTCCCCTCCCCTCTTTGAGGGCCATCATACGGCGCGGGCCAATTGGGCGTGGTCAGAACTCCGCTATGGTCTTGTGTGATATTTCGACCGCAGTCTATTTAAATAAATTAAATTACAATAAATATTCAAATTTTGAATTTCAAAACAATAAATTTAATTTTTTGGATTTGAATCTTACCGCCATAAATGGATCTGGCAGTGAAGAAAATGTATTTGGCTTTGAATCCACTCGAGACACCCTCAGAATCCGTGTGTAAAATTAATTTGAGGGCATGGGCCCCTTCCCTTGATTCAATGGGGCCAGGGGCAGTGAGACCACAGTAACGACCTATCAAACGATCCTCACGATCCTTCCAAATATTGAATATCTCAATCCAGTCTTCTTGGCACATTTCCCTATAATTATTTTTTTAATTGTAATTAAAGGTCCAAATTTACATTGGATAAATTAAAGTTTAAATTATTACCCGTAAGTACCCCCCTCCCCAGTGTAATTAATTTTGTCGGATTTGACACGAAAATGGTCAAAGACGAGGCGGATTTGTTCGTTGGGTTCTGCAGTGAAGGTGTACGTGCAATTAATTTCTGAGGGGTAGTTTGAGGGGTGACGAGGGGAGTTGAGTTCTCCATTTTTTCGACTCGAACTTAAATAACTAAACCGACAACTTCCGTCCGGGGCCGCTGTCCCAGGTACACGATATTCTGAGGGGAAAATATTTATTTTAATTTAATTTTTAATAATTAAAATAAATATTGTCAATTTTATTTCTTACCAGTTTCAAAAACATATCTCGCCTTAAACCCAGAGCCTTGAGTCTCGCCACTGCTGAAGACAAGGACCAGCCTGGGATTTTGGTTTAAAAAACAAAATGATCAATATTATAAAATATGTAAAAAATTGTATATTTTAGTAAAATTGATAAAAAAAAGTACCTTGGCCCTTCAGAGACGACGTCATGGGGGACTTCCTTCCCACAGAATTCAAAGTCTGCCTTGTCATACGCTTGAATTAATTCTTGTCCTTTTATATAAATCTTCAAAAATCCATCCCCACATCGTGCCGGGTCGGTGCTCCTATAATTAACAAAATTATTGTTTAAAATAAAAATGATGGAGAATTAAATTAAATTGTAATTACTTTGGCTGGCCAGAGGCAGGGTTGGTAATGTCCTCTTCAGAATTGGTGTTGGTGGGGACATCAAATTTTTCAAAGATGAGTCTGACACGTTCTAAATGTTGAGGATCCTGGAGACCGTAGATGAAATACCGGCAGACAATTTTAGTGAGGTAGGGGTAGGGATAATTTGGGGAGTAAACGGACCCTTGTGATTGTCCCTTGCTCAGGATCCTCTGGTCACACTCTGTCCCTCGAATGTGCTCACCCGTATTCTTTGTTATGAAATCTACACATTTTCAATTTTAATTTATTTTTATAAATTCTTTTTATTTCTAAGCCAAAGTCCGACTTTGACGCCGTTTTACAATATTTCAACATTTTTAGTCATAACTATACTATAGAATGATTCCAAAGGATTTCCTTCAGTCAATTTAGCTTTCAAAATGAATTCATATTTAAATTCTTAATTTATCTACTTTGAAATTTATTTTTGTTGGAGTACGACGCCGTTTTACAATATTTTGACATTTTTGTTCATAACGATGGGAAAAGGCATTAAATAAATTCAGTAGTTATTTTTATATTGCATTTAAATTAAATAGGTAAATGATGGGAATAATAAATTAAAATGTTTAGGTAATTAAAAATAAGAGAGAGAGAGAATTACCAAGTTTGACAAAACTTTCGGAGAATTCCCAGACGGCAGAGAATCCCCGATTTTGAGCTTCAGTGTTTCTATCTAAAGTAGTGAAAGTGACGAGCATTGAATGTTCACTGGAGTAGACGACAAGGTTTCGCTGTTGACCACAGTACGTTCCTATGAGGGGCGTGTTGGGCTCCATTCCATCGTAAATCTTGACATCGTCAAATGGACAGCTGCAACGTATCACACAAAATCCCATCCTCATTAAAAATTCCCCATTCTCCCCATTAAAGTCAAACTCCCTCCCCATTTATTCTCCATTCTCCCCAAAAAAAGTGTGTTAAATTAACAACTTACTGGGCACCACCAAAGAAAAGATCAAAGTCTCGAAATTCGAGACGAATTCGTTGTCCTGGTTTGCCCATAAATTTGTACGTGCAACTCAAATCCTTGGGATAAACACCCGGGTACGTTGGGGACACAAGCTCACCCTGTCGCTTTATATGCGAGTGCACTGTATAACTGCATATCGTCCTTGGCACTGGCGTCCCCACAACGAACCGATCTACCCCGCCAAAATAAATTTAATTAAATATTTTATTTCAGAATTTTGAAAATATTTAAAAAGAAACTGACCTTCACTAATGAAAGCGTAGGTTCCCCGGAAAAGATTTTCTTCGGTGGTGTTCTTGTCCGAGTAGTAGCCAATGGCGATGCCTCCATACAGAGAAATTCTTCGTCTTGGGGGTATGCGTCCACAATAGCGACCTCCAAAGGGCGTCGATATTAAATCTGCCACGTCCGTGTCCTCCACTTCCGTGTACAGATCAACCCATTCATGAACACATCTACAGAAAAAATTAATTATAATTTTAATTGATAATTAAAATATTTTTAAATATTTAAAAAAACGTACTCTGGTGGCGTTCCCCTGACGTTGAAATGAGTGAAGATAATTTCGACTCGTTCGTTTGGACGGGCCACGAACGTATAAATGCACTGCAGAGAGTGACCTTCCTCCGCCACTAAAAATGGAGACTCAAAACTTCCATTTCGAATGGCATCCGCCCCGGATAAATACAGTCGATCACATTCTGTAATTAAAATAATTAAACATTAATTGGAAATTAATATTTTTTAAAAAATTGTCAATTTGATTTACTATTAGTGTTTTCAGTTTCAGCAACGACAGCGGCGGCACTATTAGTCCTCAGATTGGCACTAAGTCGACTCAAATCCCGCCGAATTTGATCCCGACTCTTGACAGTCGTCCCCGGTTGTTTTTCGACAAAATGGAGAGAGGGCCCAATCTGAATTTCATTTTCATCAATTGGGTCCACGGACTGTAAAAGTTCTGGGGTGTCATGGAGTCCCCCAATGTCCACCAATGCCGTCCCGCCAAAGTCTAGAATTGAGTCTGATGAGGAAGATGAAGAGGAAAGATCTGTGACTCCATCAGGAGAAAAATTTGGGCTTTCTTTTGGAGAGGAGTCTCTCAAAGAATGACTGGAGACTCCTCTCTTGTCATTAAAGGACTCGTTTGTTGTACTTTTATTCACAAATGAATTTAGTGGGTTTGTCCCAAAGTAAAAATCTTCCTCTGTCCCTTTTGTCTTTGTTAGGGCTCTCTTTGTTGACCGGCTTGTCGTCGTCGTCGGTGTTGGGGGAGGGGTCGTGGGGTAAGGGAATTCATGGAGCGACACATTCACTTTAGGAGGGTACTTGGGATTGGTCGAGGGTGCGTATATTGAAGAGGTTGGCTCTAACTGCAATGTCTGTTGACCCTCTTGACTGAGGTGAGGCAGTTGGAGGCTCTCGTCTTGTTTCTCCGAATAATTATTGTCCACCACTTGATTACGTTCATCTGGACAATGAAACAAAAAAATTATTTTTATTTATTTATTATTCATTTTTTGACAAACTTTGACGCCGTTCAATACTCTCAGTGACTCTTTGCCCATTATAATGTCATAGGTTCAGTTCGCGGACGGGAGTTAATGATTTTATTTTGAATTTTTCTTGGTTTTTTTTACTCTTCTTTAAATTGACTTCCGGTTCTCAATTTAACATTTAACTTCCATGACCTCAACTAAATATTTTATTTTGCAAGGTGAAACTTTTACCCTGAGAAAAATGCAAGTTGAGATGGAGACTAAGTGAAAAAGAAAAGTTTCTTGGTACAAGATGGATTTTTTATAATGGTGAAAGTAACTTTCTCCACGCTCTAAGATGCATGAAATAGACATTTTACAAACAACAAAATGAGCTTTCAAATGAAGAGGAAGATGGTGGATGATAGGGGAAAAAAATAAAATAGAAGTTGAAGCTTTTGGTTTAAAAAAAGGGTACATGAGATGACAATCAGGACTGAGAGATATAGGAAATTAAATTTAAAGCACGTGCCTCTACGGGCTCTAATCGTAGGCAGACACCCCCCTTGACAGCAAATTGGCGTTGATTGCAATCACGGGAGTAACTCAAACGTGATCTTCACACTCTCACTCTCTTCTCCATCTCCCAATAGAAAACTACAGTCTGTAGCTACAACACGCTAAAAAAAATTAAGAGGAAATTGGAGACGAGCAGTCGAGTAGAAGCCCCAGATTATTTTCTCTTTTCCCACTTTCTCCAAATTAAAGAATTTTCACTTTCTAATCAAGATTTAACTTTTTTTTATTTTTATAAATAAATATTTTAAAAATCTATATTTTAATTTGTACAACCTCAACGCCGTTCGCTTTAATTTGCCCCTTCTTGCTCACAAAAAAGCTACAGTACGTTGGCAGGTTTGGTGTTTTGAGAATTAATTCAGTGAACCCAAAAGCCCACAAATAAGTTAACAATCGACTGCCTCTTAATATAAAAAATGAAGTGAAAACGCACATGACAATTAAATGGAGAAAATAGACAAAAGTAAAGTAATTTAAAGGGTGAGGGAGAGGGGGGTAATAAATTTGATGTATAAAATAATAATGAACATGATGGCAAGAAAATATTCCGACAATGAGGATCATTCACACGTACAAATAAATGGATAAAGTTGATTGGGAATGGAGCGTAAAAGTTTCCGCTTCAAAATCATTTTCTCTACCATTCAAATTCCCTCACCAAGAGAGAAAGAGAGAGAGAGACTTTCATCTCTTGAATTTTGTGAAGCATTCAAAATTTTCTCTATTTTCTCTCTGACAGACTCCACACGCCCAAGTTGTACTAGCATAATTATTACCATAGTCTTGGATATTTCCTCACCATCAAAACCGAGCCGACAGACCGACAACCACAAAAAAGTTTTTTTCTCTCTCTCTCTCTCTCTTGGCTTTCTCTTTTGAAGGTAAAAACATTTTGGGCTTTGGGGGAGAGTTGGGAGTTTGATGTTGGTAAAGTATTTTGAAATATTTATTCTAAATTTGCATTCAGAATAAAGATGAAGAGCTGGAATTTTAGACTGAAGGTAAAACAACACTCATTTAGTCAAAGTGAAAGCTTTCTCTGAGTAACTGAGAAGCGTAATTTTTTTTTGAGGAAGGTTTTTTTTTTGGCAAACTCATTTGTGGTAATGCAAGAGATGCATTTTTTAAAAATATGTCCCACAAATTTAATTCAGTTAAGTCTCAAAGGGTAGTCTTTGTGAAAATGGAGAAAGGAGAAATTTTTTTTTCTTGGGCTTGAAAGTACAGACTGGAGACTGAAGAGAGAGAGAGGATGGTAATTGAAGTGGGTGAAAGTTATTTAAATTTATTTCAAAATTTCACAACTTTTCACTCCTCGCAATGTTTTTTTGAGAGAGGGAGAGAATGAGTGCAGAAAAGTGTGTGAAATCATTGGGGGTGAAAGAAGATTGAGAAATTTTAATGAAAAACTTTCTTTTCATATTTAAAATGACCCATTTGTTAAATATTCTTCACATAAATATCGTATTTTTTTAAAAAACGCGTCAAAGAGAGAAACCTATTATTATTTCGCCCAGAAAAAAATGTTCAATACTGCAAATCGGCGTTAAAGTTTCACAAATACTGGCATAAAATAAAAAACATAAAAATAAAATAATTAATTTCTATTTAAAATAAATAAAAATTGTTGTGTAACACAGCTACGACCCGCTATTTGTAATGGTGGTGAATGATGGGAGGGTTGGATGAAGGCTTGCGTAGAAGGGAAGAGGCTTGTGTGTTGGATCTTTACTTATTGAATTTGTCAAAGCTTGTTTACTTGAAGGGATTTTGTGGCTCTTTGGCTTTCTCTCTTATTGATGTCTTATAAAATCCATTCCCATCTCCTTATTTCATGATCCTTTCTCTTTACTTTCCTTTTATTTGTAATGACAAATAAAATAAATAATTTCAAAAATTCACATCTCATTCATCATGATAATGACACACGTGTAAATTATTGACTCCATTGTACAGATAGCATACAGCCAATTCCACTATTTACGTTGAACAAGCCCTAAAGTCAAAATATTTACCTTGTTTCATATATACAAATAGACTAGGTCAATTTAGCAAAGGAAAACTTTTGGCTGTACAATAGAGACAATGTAAATTGGGAAGGTAAATGTGGAGAGAGAGAAAGACCAGAGATTTTGCGCAGGTGAGTTCCTTTCTTAGAAATAGACCAAGAAAAAAGCTACCAAAAAGTTGGGTATCTCTATATCAAAACGTCATCTCAAATAGTTTTATATGAGAGCTACATACTCCTCAACGTCATCCTTCTTTTTCAATTGAAAAAAAGAGAGAATGAATCAAGACTGAGAGAATCGATGCGACTTTCTTTTGTTAAAAATTTTTTGTTGTGGAAATTATTGTTTTTTAAAATCAATATTTAAAATAATTAATTGCGTTTAAAATTACACTCAAACTATTTTAGCACTGACCAAACACCATGCAGCCACGGTCATTGGAAACAGTAAACGGCGTCCAAGTAAACGAAAATTGAAAAATGAATTTTTTTAATAATTTCAACTGACAAATCAACAGTTAAAATATAAAATTAAATACCAAAAAAATTATAATTGATAACATTATTTTGATGAAATTTTTAATATAAATTCAATTTCTCAAAATCTTTCCAAAAACAAATCCCTCATCTTTCAATTATGCATTAGAACCTTTGCTACATAGTTAATGGCATCCCACATGTGTATTTCATATGAAAAAAATGGTGCACGTCTTTCAAAAGAAAGATTTTTTAAAAATTCATCATTTCCAAAACTTTTGTCAAATTATGCATACTAAATTAAATATTCAACTTACCCTCATTAAACTCCCTTAAAGTTAAGTTTAAAGTTTTTAAAAAAGGCACTTTTCACACCAAAACTTTCTTTTTTGAAAAAAAATCACTTTTAGGGTCTCACAGTATTCATGGACTGACCCACGAAAATGATGAGGACAATAAAGACAATTAAAAAAATAATTATGCACGCCACGGCTATTCCCAGCATCATCTTGAGGCCGGATATTGACTAATTTCCAGTAAGCGAAAGGATAAAATCTGTACACTTAATTATTCGCAAAATTTGGCTGTGCATCCTGAGCGGCGTTAAAGTTTAACAAATTTCTAATATTTTAAAACAATTGTCAAAAACCGGACTTTCAAATTTTTATTGAAAAAATTTCCACAATTTTCTGCAATCCCCCAAAACCCATTAAATTTAAATGTTAAATCACAAGTTGCAAATCCGCACCACTCTACTCTTCTACAGTGACAGAGTCAGTAAAAAAAAATATTTATGACTTTCTGGTTCTGTTTCTTTCGTCTGCTTTCCTGAGAATTCCCCCCCACTTTTCGACATTGCCTGTCAAAATCAACATTTGCAAGTTGTGGCTTGCCAAAAAAATGTTGTGTGTGTTTACCTTGCATAAAATATTGTGTTAAATGGAATGGAAAAAGTTTTTATTTTTCTCAAAAAAATATGTACCTTTAACCAGCTTAAATAATTACGGTCAAATGAATTTAAAGAAATGTAAACAATTTTGAAAGAAGAAGACTATTATCATAGTAATAACTCTTAAGGGCTATTGGTCATTGTGGCATACTTGAACTTTAACTTTACGCGTGAGCTGACACATGCTCCACCAAAGTTAAAGGGGGTCGTAAATTGAGATGAGAAAATACAACCTGCCTTTCTGTATAGACAAAAAAGTCTGTTTGTCTATACGGGCTTCTTTTTTGGGGTGGTGGGTCACAGGAGAACACTTTTATTCTCTTGGAGAGGAGACCACATGCTCATAAAAGATGCAGCCATCATCTTGAATGGATTCCCCCCTCCTCTCTCTCTGTGTATATCTTCAATCTCTCTTTTTACGATTGAGAGGAAACAAGTTGGTCACGAGTTAGAGAAAAGGAGGGCAGAGATGGGTGAAATTTTCAAATGATTTTTTTTTCTTAAAATTTTAACTTTGATCACTCAACCTTTTTCTATAACTTGAGCCCTTTATTTTCTTTTATGACAAAAAACTACACAGTTCATTCAATAAGACTTGAGTTTTGCTTTTAGTGTTGGATTATTTAGTTTGACTTTTTTCAAAAAAAAATACTTTTTTCTGTCATGTTTTTTTTTCAATGAAGTTCTCTTTGAAAAGGAGATCAAAGTTTTGATGGATTTTTTTAATATTAAATTTTGCAATCAATTTGCTACTAGCCCTCTGTAACTACTTTTAATTTTAACTACTGTCACAATTATTCAAAAGTCAACTACGATCGTCTATCACGACTAACTAGGGACAAGTAAAATTGAGTGGCGTTGAAATTAAACAAAAAAAAATTTTGAAGTTGAACGCCACTCAGGTGCATTGTCAACGATTTGCAGTTGACAACTAAACTTGGAAGCAAGTTCAATGGTTAGTTGAGTTAAATTTTTCTAAATAATAAAAAAAATTGTTGAAAAAAGCTGGCACTTTACAGTGACTCATAAAAATAAAGTGAATTGATTGAGTGATAAATCATTGAAAATTGAGGCTGTCTCTCGTTTTCTTATGTCTGTCTCGTGACATTAAAAGACTGCACTTTCCATTTAACGATTCTCGTTAGAGATCATCATGGACGTGAACTCGGTCTATAATGTTGCTCCTCCTCCTTCTATTTTTACCCCCCACCCCCTCCCTTCTCTTATGCCCCAGTGCACTACTTTGTACTTGAATTTCTATTGACAAGCATAAATCAATTGTAGATTCAAGATTATGCAGTCGACTTCTCAAAAATATATTAAATTGTCCCCCCCCTCCTCCCCATTCCACTCCTTTTCCTAAGGCACTTTTTTTTATCTGTCTAGAATCTATCATTTTAATTTTGAGACTACGTCTTTATCATTTTTTTGGTTAAGAATTTTGAAAAATATATAATTTTTTTTGGTTAAGTTGGACGCCACTTTATTAAATACTTCGAGTGCCGTCAAATATTAGACTTTCAGGTCACGACCATTTATTTTGTTGGACTCTGAAACTAATTCCTTGAATAACAAGAAAAATGCTTTTAAATTCGCCAAAATTTTTAAAAATTCGCCCAAACTAGTTAAAAAAATGACGAAATGTTGACAATGACAAGAAATATAGCACGATTTTTAATGAGGTCAAAAAATAAACTAGGAAACTTTACTTTAAGAGAGCACAAGAAAAAAACAAGAACCAGAAAGAGGTTGTAGAGAAGAAGAAGATGAGTTATTAGACTCGTTGGATTGACTGAGTTGCACGCAACAGACTGAAGCTCACAGGATGTTCATGTACCTACTGAACGTAAAAGGGGAAACTGTGAAAACTCTCCTGGTTATAGGGAATCCTCAACTCAACTGTGGATCAGTTCCTCCGCCTTCTCAAAATTTTCTCCCCTTTCAAGAGAGAGAGAGAGAGACTTGGAAAAAGTTGGGTAAAATTCGCAGACTCACTTTCTCTCCTATTTTTTTGCACAAGAAGAAAAAATGAGAGAAGATTCTCTACAGAGGTTAATGTTAGAGACACGGGGAATGGAAGCTACGAGGTGAGCTTGAGCTCATCCCTCCGACTTTCTACTTTCCCTGAGGTCCCAGGTAAAAAAAAACTTAAAAAAAAGTTTAATCTAAGGAACGCAAGGGGTCCCAATTCTTTTGGCCTAATTTCTCAATCTGCCATCATTTTTTTGGAAAATATTTCCCTTCTTTATAAATAAAAATGGACTCTTGCTTCTTACACTTGATGGGCTGTGGGTAATTGAAAGAAGATGGTTTTTTTTGGTGTGGGTACATATAAAGGGGAGAATGCGTGGGTAGGAGAGGAAACAATTTTAATTCATCCATTCCTTGATGAGCCTATAGAAAGGCTCAGTGGAGTGGAGAAGACAAGAGAGAAATGCAGGCGGTGAAAGTGAAGGCTTTTTCTTTTCATTGAAGGTTAGAGGCGAGAGGAAAATTGAAATCGAAATTAGATGGAGATTAAAAGTGAAAACAGACTCACTGCACTGGCAAGAGAGAGAGAGAGAGAGAGTAGAATGACAACGTAATTTTACTTGGGGTTTCATTTAGAGTTAAAAGCTCAATTTTAGTTTGGGTCGACGCCGTTCAACATTTTTGTGTTGACATTTTGGATTTTATTAATTTTAGGGTTAAAGTTTTCTATCTGGGTTTATGAAATAAAGTAATTTTACTCGAATTTTTAATTTATAAAAATATTTTTGTTTAGTTTAACGCCACTCACATTTATGGTCACTTTATTAGGGGAAATTGAGAAATTAGTTCGAATCTTGGTGTCGTATTCTTGATTGATGTAAGACTCAAGTTAATGATTTAATTGTAATTAAAATTTGTAACAAAAATAATAATTATAAAATAATTTGAAGTAACTGCTTTTTTGTCTTTGTTGTATTTTTAAAATAAAAACCCCTGCAAAGGAATTTCTCAACCAAAACTCTTCTGCTTTCCAAACGTTGATTAATTGATTGAACGGCGTCAAAATTTATCAAAATAATTTAAAATCACTACAATAATAAATTACCGTTAAAAAAACAAATTATTTTCTATCAAATAGCCTCCATTTATTTACTGTAATTCACTACCATACAAAAATAATAAACACGACCATAAAACGAGGCTTTAGCTTCAACTTTAATGTCCCTCATGACAAAACGAAATATTTCTCTCTCTCTCTCTCTCTCTCATTGTAAAAAGTTGAAAAACACGAGCATAAAATAATTCAGTACATTTGGAAAGAGAGAAAGTTGGAGTACATGAAGACTTGAACATGACATTAGAGACTTGAAAACCCGTCTCTCGTCAGTGTCAGTCGAATCCCTTTCTCTTCAGAGAAAAAAAAGAAGAAAGTCTTTCCATCTCATCCTCTAATCCTCAGTCAAACTTACAATTTTCTACGTATTCCCTCCGACCAAAACCTCGCAAATTCTCTTTCTCAACACAAGGAGGAAAGAGAAAGCAAGAGGGGGGAGGGGGGATGAAATTGAAGCACAAATCCATACGTCACAACAATATAAAACTAAAAGTTACATCTCCTACATAATATATCAATACTTTATATGGGAAAAAAGCAACTTTCTCTTTTCTCCTTCACTTTCAATTTTTTCCATCTAATACACACACACACTCTCTCTCTCTGTAAAATACCGCACATATATTTATCTACTTTCTCCATCCTTGCACATATTATGCACAATATTCCAACTAGAATTTTTTTTCTCTAAACTTTCTCCTTATTGTCACTCTTTTTTTCTAGCTTCAGATTCAGCTAGCGCTGGCGCATAGAAATAGAGTTGAATATTTGTATTGTGTCTCTCTTTTTTTAAAGAGCTCGAATTTCATGAAACAAAATCCATAGACTACTCATCTCATCTCTAGTCTCGCTAGTGAGTTTAACATGGTCCCTGGATCTTATAATTAAATTTCTGGGGTGTCTCTCTCTCTCTCACACTCACTTTCTCCATAAGCTTTTAGCTTGGGATGATGCTGAATAAATCTTTTTTTATAGACAAAACTTGTTTATATGTTAAATTATACAAATTCCCATTTTTTTTGACCCAATTCATTCTCCTCTGTCAAAGTTGACAACTTTCTCTTTTCAAAATTTTAGCTGTTAAAACTGAAAACGACAAAAGAAAGATATTTATTTTTTTCAATTGCAAAAAAAAACTCAGCGGGGGGTCTCTTTTTTATTGGTGAAAATTGGCCTTGCACACCTGCGACCAGGAAACTCGAAATTGTTGACAGCAACAAAAAAATATTTTTTGGAAAGGAAAGTTTCAAAAATTCAAATAAAATACTGTGAAATATTTTTTTTTAAAAAAAAGAGAAAGTCGAATTTCATTGTAAAATATTTTATGGGATTGTAAGAGAAGAGAGAGAGAGAGAGAGAGAATAAAAAGGAGAAAATGACGCTTAGGATGATGATCATGAGCATTATATTGGAAAAAGGTTTTTGTTGTGGAGAAAGTCGTCGAGTACAATGGAGAGAGAATAGAGAAAGTTATACTTTGTCTAAGGGGAGGGAAAATTAAAGTGAAAGGAGCTTAGTGGAAATGGGGAGGAGACTAGAGAGAGAGAGAGAGAGGGAAGAGTTGGAAGTGAAAATTGGATTGAAATGACGTGAAATAAACGCCTGTAGCGTTGCGTATTTAAATTTTATATAATTTGGCAACTGTGATAATAGCATGTGCTCTCTATTTCCTCGTCAAGCCCATGAGAGACGAGAGAAAGGTTTTTTGGACTCTAGGCACTCTAGTGTACGGAGTGGAGAAAATGGAGAGTTTGTATGGGGTTGGCTGTTGGATTTTAAGACTATAAATCTCCTCATACAACAAGATATGAGAATGTGAAGGCTACAACGGAAAATGAATTCATTTTGCAAATTACATGCAAAATCTAAGACATTTACCTACACTCTCTCTCTTGTCTCTCTGTGTACATATGGCCTCGCTTTTGTATGTAGAGAGAGAGAGAGATGTTAATTTCTCGTGGAAATTAATGACGGAAATTAATTAATATGGTTTGTGACGGAAGAGACAACATTGGGAGATTGAATTCGTGAGTAAATTGTTATACAATCAAACAACTTACAGGATGAATTGAGTGGCTAAAATTTTGCCTGGGATAGTGAGGGAAAATGAATTTGAATTTTTTGAGATTTTTTTATTTTGTCAGACTTAAACGCCACTCGTCTTCTCTACATCTATGCAAAATGATAACCGTAGTTAGGTTCAACAAGTACATGAACAGAAAAATAAAAAAAGTTTGGAATTAATTACAGGTGAAAAATATAATTGATAATTATATTGAACTAATTAATTATCAACAGTCTAATTATCAATTTGACTACCCATCATTCAACAATTACATGACAAGTCTTACTGCATTGCAACTGTCAAACGGCGTCAAAGTTATTTTATTTTTCTAAATAAATATTTTGTTCATATTACAACGCCACTCAGTCTGAAATATCACACAAATCGCTACTAGACTGGACAGTGCTCGCTGGGCATTGGAAATAACCAATTGTTTAAATTAATTTCAAATAATTAAAATTTTCTGTGTTTATCTCCATTTATAAACTGTCTAATAAAAAATGAAGTCATCATTGAAAAATAAAGACAAAAAAAATTAAATGGAGAATAAATGAGAAATAAATGAAAAAAATTATTATGATGAATAAAACCTCTCTGTCTATTTCAAAAAAATAGAAGACCGGAACTTTCGAGTAGAGTTTCAAAAACTTTTTTTTTCCTCAAGTACATTGAACATGACACACACAAAGTTTTTTTTTGTGTGCCTCTGCTACTTTTCTGTCACTTCCTTTTTTTCTTCATTTCATCTCATCAAAAACAGACGAAAGAGAGAGAAAAAAAAACAACTCGCTTTCTCTCTCTTGTAAGAACAAACAAATTGGGAAGAGAAAGGAGAGAAGAAAAGCAACTTGTGTTTGTTTCCATTTTCTCGTGTTGAGTATGAATCCAAAAGCAATATGTCATGTGAACACATTTCTCTTTCTCTTTCAACTGTAACACTCTGCTTTCTCTTCCATGAAGATAAACTTGTCGTTATCCTCCCTCCCCTCCTTCCTACTCTCAAATGGAGGAAGAGAGAGAAAGTACAATTTCCTCACTTCATATATTTCTGCTTAATCCACATTTTATTATCTTTCTAAGCTCTAAAGACACCATTTGGATCCCCTTTAAACTACTAAACAACTGTTGCCGCCCATCTTTTACTAACCCTCCATTTTTAATACACTTTTATTACTTTTATTCCGATTTTTATTTTAATTATTGTTCAATTAAACCAACTACCAACGAACCAACTCCACCGTCGTTGTACTCAAAATAGGCAATTTTTTATGAAACCGCGTCAAAACGTACGCAATAAAATTATCCTTTTTGCTTGATACGAAAAAAATGGGACATACAATCGAGAATGGCATGGAAGTCCAACAAAATTAAAAAATATTTTTTATTATTTACACACTTGACTAATTTAAATAAAAACATTTCATAATAATCCCAAAATTTAAGAACCAATCCTGTGACTCCCTGACCTCCCCAATCCCTCTAGAAAAAATCCAAGAACTATAACTAATAAAAAAAAACAATAGAAAAAGACTAGAAATTTCTCTTTCTTCCCCAAATAAAAAAAACATGGACACGTATTTACTCTAGGTGAAAGTCTACTTGGAGTTGGAGTTGAGTAGCGGCCATTTGCTCCGAATGATTCGATTTCAAATCAATTCAGCCTGACTCAACTGAAAGCACAGATTTGTACTTTCTCTCTCTCTCTCTCTCCAAGAGAAAGAGAATTGGAAAGAGACTATAAGAGAAAAGGATTCATAACTTGGTTCAACAACTCAAGTCTACTCAAGAGAGAGAGAGAGAGAGGTGAAAGGGAATTGGATCAAAATGGAGAGACAGAGAAAATAAAGGACAAAAAAAAGAGTGGCAAACTGTGCGGTTAGGTGAAGACGAAGATAGAGAGAGAGACGAGCTGACGAATTAAAGTGCGTCAGCTACGTATAACTACAAAAAAATGTTGCCTCCTGGTGATATATAGTCAACCCCTTCATCCCCATTTTGTGTGTGGTGATGGTGAGCAAGGCATGAACATTGGAAGCCAATCTAATCTTATTGAGGCTAACCGAGCGTACAAACGAAACAAGCTCCTCCAATTTTTCTTTACTTTATTTCTCTTTTTATCTTACCTTTACTAGTACAAATATCTTTGTCTTTTATCATGTTCCCTTTTTCCAAAACCAAAAAGAACTAAAAAAATGACACTTTTTCAGCCCAAAGCTTTTCTTTTCTCAAGTAAATTGCCTTTGAGTAATTTACAGAGTTGAAAGTAATTTTTGGAAAAAATCACTTTTTTTGTGTTCAACTTGAACGCCGATTGGTCATAACTTTCCCCTTGGCTTCGACAAATACCGTAGACGCATAGTTTTTAGTAAGGTTTAGTTTATCACGAGTTAAAAAAATGTTTAATTGAGATTAGGATTATTTAAATGAGGATTAAATAGAAAAGAATAAAATAAATGGGCAACTCCACATGGTAGGGGAAAATAGCAAAAGAAAAGATGGGAATCTTTGTCTCTTGCCAATAGAATGCGTGGTGGCCTTACAGACGAGAAAAATCGATTTACACGAGCCACAGATGAGAAACAGAGAGAGAGAGATCCAATTCTCCGAATTGGGATTTCTTTCTTAGCCCGACTTTCCGCGAATGCGAATATTTTATAGAGCCATATAACACATAACACTCTCCCCAAATCTTTACACACAGAGACTTTCTCTCTCTCTGAGTAGTTGTGAGAGGCGCGCTAAAGGAAAAAAGGATTGGTAGCGCCACTCGGCGAATTTTGCTCAAAATTTTTGCAACATTTTTGGAAACTTGCAAACTCCCCATAGGACCCCCTGTACACCGGCAGAATGAGGGATTTTTTATCTCGTAAAATTTATAGAGGGCACAATATGACGAATCAATGTTGCAATCTTTTTGCAATTGCTTTTATTTAAATACAAATTCTCTTCCATGTTTGGGCTAAGGTCTGTAGAACTCTTTTTTCGCTGTAAGAGTATTGAATGGCGTGGAAGCTATGAAAAATAAAAAATAAGAATAAATAAATAAATAAATTACCTTGTTGAGTAAAGGAAAGGGGTGAAGCATTAAGAGAGTTGGAATTGAAGGGAAGGGAATGGCGTAGATTCAAGTAATTAGTTTGATTATCCTGATGAGCGCGGTTAAAGTCCAGTAAAGGATTTCTCTTGGTTGTTGAGGCGGCAGTGACTGGAGTTGAGTATGAAGAGGATGAAATGAAGTCGTCTAAATTGGAGGTAGAGGAACAAGCTCCAGTGACCACAGAGAAGATGACGAGGGCTACGAAATAATATGAGCATGATAATAATTTCCTATCCCTCCCTCCTCCCTTCTCCTCCCAGTAGGATTCTCTGCTAGGAGTTGGAGGACAAGGATTTGAAATTCGTCTTGGAGTTGGAGTTGACATTGACCATGTCCATGGGACAGACTTGACATCTGACACAATGTTTTGGTGTAGTCTAGTGAACAACCCTTGTTCCTTAATTCTTGACCGATGATGAAAGCCACCGGAGGTACTTGTGAGCAATTGCCAGTTTCTTGTGTCGTCATCATCTTCTTGTTTATCGAGTCTCCTCTCCCTCTCAAAATCGCAACCATCACTACGTCGTCCTGGGCCCATCTTCCCATTCCTAGAAATACAAACAAACAAAAATTTTATCTTTAACTCCGTTTCTCTACTTTTCATCTTTTTCGGGCTTTAAAATACTATAGGTTCTGTATGCTTGGGGTCTCTAATATTTTTTTGGACAATTTAATTTTAATTTAAGGTATAAAAAATGAAAGTTAATTGACAATAATTGTCTCAATTTTTTAGGCGTGGCTCAGATTATATGAACCCCTTTCTTGCTCTCTTTCTCTGTTAAAAGTTCGCAATCATGATTTATGGTTGGAAGCTCATTAAAGAAAGCTGCTTTTCTTCTCATCATAATGATGAAGAAAGGAGGGGGAGAAATGAAAAAGTGTTGAGAGAGAAAGTAATGAAATGAAATGATTATGGCAAAGTCATCATAATTTTCTTCCATCTACAAAATTTACATATTCATCTCCCTTACCTTTTAACATTTTCAATGAAAATGTATGAAAATTTTTCATAGTCGTATTGCCAATATAAATAACATGTGCCATATTTTACATATAAAAATGATAATTTCCCTGTCGTCTCTCCATTTTTTAAATTGATCGACTTGAACGCCGTTTATGACTTTTTGAGTGAATTTGCCTCTTATGTAAAATTTTGATATCATTTCGTCGTGGTTATGTATATTGTGAAAGAGAAGGCGGAGATTTTCTTTCTCTTTTTTTCACGCTAAATTTGACGCCTTTTAAAATTGCACAAGATAATTTTAATGATGCCACAAATTAAACCAAAGAGATAATTTTCACTCTCCAATTTATTCCAACACGCCATTCTCCTTTTCAAGACAATCATCTCCCTCATTTAAACTAGAACCTTCCAACCTATTCAACCAAAATCACGAGAGAAAAAAGAGATTTCTCGTGTCGAAAAAAGAGAAAAGAGAAAGTGGCGTGTTAGTTTTCTCCAAAAAAAAAGAAAGAAAAAGAAATGAATTTCATGACCACTGTATCTGTACACACAATTTTTGTTAGATGATCTGCCGCCATTATCTTTTAGGCTTTTACAAGAGATTTCCCCACAAGAGAGAGAGAGAAAAGTGAAAGTTTGTACCCAAAAAAATACAAAGAAAATGGCCACAATAACTGGCTAGAATTTTCTAGCCCTGAATGAGGGATTTGTATTTCAAATAAATGGAAATTCATATTCAAGCAAAGAAAGAGAAAGGGTTGGAAATTCGTGTAGCACTTAGCCTACTTGAAAAAAGAGAAAAAGAAGAGAGAAAATATGGAGAAAGTCATTGGATATGTAATGCTATGTGGAGTAATGTAATTTGATTGAGTGTAATACATATAAAAAAAATTGTACAGTGTAGACTGTAGGGGCAGTTTAAGTTAAGGCATTTGCCTCGTAATGATAGTGACAGGAGCACATTTGGCTTAAATTACTCATGTCTAGTTATGTTATGAATATTTATTATCCCCATAGTGGAGAGTGAAGGCTCCCCTTTCTAAATAGACGCGTCTTTGTAACCCCCCTCCTCTCTCTCTCTGACTTTCTCTATGTACAATCTTATGCTGCAATGAAATGAATTGCAATGCGATAAAGTGAGCATTAGTATCGTACAATTTTCTTGCTTTTTTTGGGCTCCCAACCAACTCCAAAACTCTCTCTCTCTCTCTAACTGAGAATTGAGAGAGAAAGGAGAAAGAAAAATTGCCAACGTTTCATATTCCTCTTTCCTTAACAAGCTTGTGGGGATGGATGGAGGGGTCTAGAGGGCTGGGATTCGGATTTGAATGCAAATTAGCCTAGAATTGCGAATTTGTAATCCTTTTCCTTCTTCTTTCTCTTTTTTTTATTGGCGAATTAATTCTCTTTTTTTTGTTTCAGTTTCCTCTCTACAAGTTTTATATTTCCTTTCCTTCTTTTTATGAAATCTACTTTCTTTCTTGGGGAGTTGGTGAAATTTTTGCCAAGTTTCGTCTTTTTGAGACTATTTTTTTTAAAAAAACAGTATTTAATGTAGTAATTAAAATGAGCATTTATTTTATTTTTAATTGAGCGAGGAGACTTGCCAAATTTTATTTTAATTAAATTTCACAGTTAACACACGGCGTAAGGATCCAAAGAACTTTAATGCAAGTTTTGGTTTTTCACGAAAAATTCGAGTGAACGGCGTCCAAGTGAAAAAATAAATAGAATTAAAAAAAAAATCCCCCATAAAAATGAAAAGGCAATAAAATAATAAATCAAGATGGAGTATCATCCCAAGACCAGAAAAAAAAAATAAAATGATGACATTTATAGACTACAATAAAAAAATAAAAATTTGTTTACCATTCTATGCGCGTCCTTCAATCATGGAAGAAAAAATGGATGTAAAGAGACGTCTTCACATTATTTAAATCATCCTTTCCCCAACCACACCAACTGTATCCAGGCATTCTATAAAAAAAAGAGAGAGCAAAATAAATAAATTGACATTTACAACAATCCCATAAATCATGTCAATAACATTCAAATAATTTCGTCACTTGAACGCCGTTCATGTAAAAGTAATTTATGATGTGCCTTTTTATACAATGTCCTACTTTCTTCTTTCTCAGTTCAATTTGTAGGAATTCATTTCCACTTTTCTCTTTTTTTGGGTATCAATAATTACGTTTAAATTGAGAAGTAAAGCAAGAAAGTATCCCAACTTTCTCTTTCTCTTGACCTTTCTCTCTCTCTCTCTCTCTAATGTTGAATTCATTGAGTGGATGTTGGTATTTTTTAAAATGGGAAGAAAAAAAAACTCATCATTCCATTGCCCATGCTCCCTCAACGTTAACGTCGTTTGGGAGGACGAGCGCGCAAAAAAAAAGCCCAAGAGAAAGTCAAGACTCCTAGCCATAGACACTGTACACAGAGAGAGGGAAAGGGAGAGAGAGAAATTAGAACTCGGAGAAAGTCTGCTACCGCGAAAATGAAGACCCGTTTAATAATTCAAGGAGTGATAATTTGGGAATAGAGCAACTTGATGTTTCCTAAGTGGCCAAGAGACTCGCCCTGCCTCTTAACTAATACTGAGGCCACACAGAGAGAAAGTCATGACTTTCTCTGTCTTTTTCTTAAAGTTCTATTATAGACTGCATACACACAGACAGACAGAGAGAGAGAGAGATTCGGATCATGAGATGGAGATAAAGTAGACGAGTGTTGTGGAGGGGGAAGCTCATGTTTCTTATTCTTGTGTGGAGCGTGTAAACTTCATCTTATATTATTCTTACATTAGTTTACAACCTTCTCCTTTTTATGACAGCATACAGGGTGAGCCACAACTACTCCCACCCTCTCTCACTACTTTATGACCCCTAGTCTATCGAACGGGGTCAAAAATACTGACTGATAGTCTAACAAGGTTCCAAATAAAATATTTTGTCTTTTTTAGAATATTTACATCACACGGCGGAGAAATTTTGGTCAAAAACCCGATTTTACTCGAGTGAGTCATGTCAGCTGATCATGTGGGACGGCAATTTAGCTAGAGTCAAAACAAACCCACTTGTGTCAAAATTGGAGCTTGGATACAATTTTCGACGTTAAAAATTCCAAACATGATAAAATTGTCATTTTTGACCCTTTTCTGTTTTGGTCAAAATATTTGACCTGTGGCTCAACTTCAAGCGACAAGAATTTAATTTTATTAAAAAGATAATAAAATTCTGTGTGAGTGTGTTTGATTTTAAAAGATTTTTTATTCATTTTTGACGGGGCTGGGATTGGGACACCCTGGAAGGAAAATTTAGTGATTCGTACCTCAAAAATTTTGGTTAGTTGGGGCCAGTATGTCTACAGAGGGGAAGAATTTAGAAGAGTAAAATAGAAACAAGGAGAAACATCAATAGCCCTCCCCCATCTTCCCTTTTCTCTCCGCTTCATCATTTTTTATTCGTCTTTAGTCGGCGGTTCATGGTTTAAACGATGTGGAGTCCATGAGACGTACGGCCATGTTTTTTTAAGGAAATGCATTTTATTTTAACTTTCTTTTTCTTTCTCAAAATTAAATGGAGAGGGAATATTACATGTTTAATAGGTGTAAAAAAAGGATTAAATACAGATCACCTTGTTGGATACTACACACAGAGACACACTCACAGAGGGGATTTTCTGGAGAGGAAGAAGAGCTCTGGAGAAAAGGGTTGAAATTTTTTTTGAGTTGAAAAAAAAACCTAACACGATTTCCTTGTCATTAAATCTTAAATGGCTATTAGTGAAGAGAGAGGGAGAGAGATCATTTGAGGGTTTGTGGAAGAGTCGCTTTACACTGTTTTTATTTTAGAGAGGGAGAGGGAGAGAGAAAGAGAGAGAGAGAGAGTGGGTAGTGAAAGTAGAGAGAAGAATTTTGGTGGAAAAGATGAGATGGCTATGATTATGTTTATGAGGTAGTACAAACATGAGGTTCCCCCTTTTTTAAGAGGGAGAAAAGAAGAAGGAGGGGGAATTCAAGAGGATAATTAAATTAAATGGGAGGTAAAGCAAGAGTTTTTCTTTTGAGAGACAAAAAGTTTATTTTTTTTGAGTGGATTCCAAGTGTCCTTTAATTTTCGAGTTCTTTTTTTAAAGACTTGATTGTTTTACAAGGATTTTTTTACTTTTTTTTCACAATGTCACTTGACAATTACAACAAATAGTTTGATGTTTAGTTTTGTGTTTTTTATTTAAATTTTATTAATTGTCAATTTTCAAAATTTTAATTTATAATAAAATCCCTATTTTTAATTAATTTGAAAAAAAATTAATTTTCAAGACTTTGACGCCATTTACGCAATTAAATCTCTGAGTGGGCATCCATAAGTTGAAAGTCATATTTCTATTTTTGGATGGAAAATTTGAAACTTTTCAAAGTCAACAAAACTAGAAGGAATATTGTTACTCACATTTTGAAAGTCTAGTTGACTTGAATAATTAAAAATAATTTAATTAACCTTGTAAAGTAAAAAAATTATTTTGTTTTGTTTGTAAAAAAATAAAAGAATTTTACAAACAAAAAAAAGAATGAAAATTTCAGTAGGGTTTCAAGAGAAGAAGAAAAAGGAAAGTAAAGAGAGAGGGGAGAAAGATAATAAGTTGAATGAACTTGGAAAGGGGGGAAGAGAAGAGGACGACGAGGGAATTGTCAAGTAGGGATATATACACAAACAAGAAGCAGGTCAAGAGTGAGAAAAAAGGAAGAAAAAAAAGATGTTTCAAGCACCTACTTTTCTCCTTTCTCCCTTCAAAAAACGCACCGTACCAGCCACCAAGTTAAAGGAATGGAGGGAGAAGGGAAAGGAGGAGAAATTAAATGAATGATAGATGAGATGACATTCCATTCGAATTGGATGATGGACTTTCCCTTTCTTTTTCCATCCCGCCCTTTCTCTCCCATTTCACTTGTAGCCATCCATTGAGGCTGACAGTATATAAAAACAGGAGTTGAATTACATCTTTTATCACATTTCAATTCTAATCCCCTTCTCTCTCCCAGCGTCACCTTACCCCTTGAATTTTTAAGTAGATGAAAAAAAGGACCCTTCAAGTGTCCTTCTGTTTATTTTATTAAATTTTTTTATCTAAACAATAAATTATAAATTCCGGTTCTACAACTTTTCGTAACTCAATTCCTTTTAGAACACAATCATCCTCGAGTGGCGTCCAAGTTAAACAAAATAAAATGAATTTAAAATGTACAGTGCAAATTATTTAGGTTGTCACAAAGGACTAAGAGTTAGACGATGGTCAATTTGAGATAGGACCACCGA
>JAQIVZ010001728.1:0-28258 GCA_034700945.1 Arrhopalites spinosus
AGTTTTTGCCACAACACATTTCATGACTCATGAATCAAACTGAAAATTAAAGAAAAATCTTTCAAGGTTTGTATCCTCCCCTCCCCCTCTTTGTCTTGGTATATAAGAGATGACGGTGGTCTGTCTTTGGTCTAGTTTTCATTTCAGGACAAGTCCAGCATCATCAATAATAATATTAATTCCTTGTTGGAACCGAATCAACACTACTCTAATCAAAATGAAATACGCTGTGAGTTACTTTCCTCAATTCAAAATCCACTTTTCCCTATTTATTGAGGAAAATGGTTTAATTTCCAAATTATTTTTATAGGTCGTTTTTGGAATTGTTCTCCTCATTGCTGTCATAGCACTCGTACAAGCAGCTCCAGAGGAACATGAGGATCTTGAAACAGCTCAACAATTCTATGGAGGCTACGGTGGGGGGTACGGAGGATATGGACGAGGAGGAGGGTAAATTCCTTACAATTGATACCAAATCATCTCAGATCAGAATTCAGTTCATTTAACACTTGGTATAATTTTCCATTTATAGATATGGTGGATTTAGAGGAGGATACGGAGGAGGGTGAGTTCATTTATTTTTTGTTGTAAATCCAAACTACTTTATCTGTGTCGACTTTAATTCATTCTTTATTCATTATTTATTCACAGATATGGTCGAGGTGGTTATGGGGGCGGCTACGGTAGAGGATTCGGTGGTTACGGAGGATATGGCCGTTAATTCTTGAACTTTGACCTGTGACCTGAACTTTGGACCCAATACTCTCACTCAAACCAATGTATTCTTTTAGTCAGTTTATTCTAATTGTCTCAAATTCCCATTCTTCAATGTGTACAATGTAGAACAGTTAATAAATTAAAAGCACATTTTTTAAAAACAATCAACTACTCATTGTCTCCTTTACTCATAATCCAAATCTCATTTATAAATGTAGTCCATATTGTCTTTGAATGAGAGCCGCAAGAGAGAGAGCGAGAGAAGGTGCTTTTTGTAAGTAATAATTATCGACATGATGAACTTTTTAAAACACTTTATTCCACACGCTTCACTTTTCACTTCATATAAAAGCACAGAAATAAAAAAAACACGAAACCAAATGACTTGATTCGAATATTTATGATTTTCCGTGTGATTGAATAACCCGATTCCAAGTCATGCACATGACAGCTCAACGTATCGGTTTGGTATTATTAGTTATTTGACGTCCATCGGCACTCAATCACGTTTACAAAATTAAAATGAAAAGCATAATAATAAATAAATCATTTATATTTATACCCTAACCTTTTTGCAACATGTGTACACTCAAAGTTACACTTTCCTAGAGTTCACTGTTTACCTACATTTTCAACTGTACAATAATTTCAGTCACTTTTTGATTGAAAAAAGTGGGTATTTCATATTTGGACATGGTCTCACTTACTGATAAATGGCCAGTGCTGGGAGAGTGGAAATTCTTTTTTGCTATCCTTTGGCCCATCATTCTTCTTCCTATTCTAATCATTGGCAAGTCTGTGGTAAGATTATATTGTCTTTCTTTGAAAGAGCCATTTATTTGTCATTTTAATTGGCACTACAATTGTTTATAAAGACGAGCAACTGTGCCTATGCTGTTGCCATTTTGGCTGGTTTTTGGATGACGGAAGGTAATTTCATAAATTTGTCTCAATTGCACTGAAGAATTCACTAATTTTTCAAAATGAAAATTAAGCCATTCCAATTCCCATAACGTCCTTGATGCCCATGTTTCTCTATCCGATACTGGGAATACAATCATCAGGTGAGTGCACAAAGTCATTTCAAGACTGATGAAAAATTTCAGAGATCAAAAAATCATAATTTTAAAACTTACAGACGTGCTTGCTCAAGAGTATTTGAAAGATTCGATACAGATTTTTGTCGGTGGACTTTTCATTGCTCTTGCCTTTGAGTATTGTGGCTTACATAAAAGAGTCGCCCTAAGGGTCATTCTCTTTACCGGGACCAGTGTCAAAATGTAAACTGTCACTTAATTTTTCTTCTGAATTTACTTGTAACTATGCACGAATCCCTTCACGTAGGTTAATGATGGGAATCATGCTGTGCACAATGATTCTGTCCATGTGGATGTCCAACACAGCAGTTGCTGCAATGGTTTATTTTTTTTTTGAAAATTACTGAATTTCCTTGGAATATTTTTTCTAAAATTATTTTCTCTGTGTCCCTCAGATGGTTCCTATAATAATTGCAGTACTAGAAGAATTAGAAAAAGTACAAAAAATTATCATACCTTTTGTAACATTTATTGAGCTAATTTGTAGACATGAATTCTTTCCCAGAGCTTGAACCAAGTCTACAAACAAGATACTGACGAGTGTCAAGGAGTCACGAATGAGGCTTTTGACATGGAATTGACCAACATGGAACCAAAAATAGAAGATGACGACAATCTCTCAATGTCTTCAAAACCAAAGAGACTTTCTCTGAGATTTAATATGGAGGATAATGTGGAAGATCGTAATAGTGACATTACAGTAGTGGATGACATGACCAAACAAAATTTAACAAGAAAGAAAAGCATTCCATTTGCAGAATTAGTCGGAGGAGAAAGCATCATTGAAGAAAAAATTGGGTGAAAGTTTTTAGTTGCCTCTCTTCGTTTTTTAAGAATTTGAACTTATAAACTGAATAAATAAATCTGTAGGGAGAAGAGTCAATTGTCTGTCTATATTCGAAATATTCGGACCATGTTCCTTTTATCCTGTTGCTATGCTTCAAATATTGGAGGAACTGGTGTCATTACGGGCTCTGGGACTAATTTAGTGGCTGTTGAATTCCTTGGAAAGTTAGTTACTCAACTACTGATAATTACTTGTGTATAATTTACACTTTTTAAAATTGGAGTTTTCTATTTTGTATTAGTTTAGATCCAAAGCATCATGGTGACTATGCTGCCCTAACATTCACAACATGGATGGCATTTAATATTTTACCAATGATGTTGAATCTTTTCATGGCTTGGTTGTATCTGCAAGTCATATTTGTTGGACTTCCAAAAGACAAGCTACAATTTTGGAAATCAAAAACTCGAGATGAGAAAAACAAGATTGATAAGAATAAATTACTCATTACACCAGAAATTGAAATAAAAATCAAAGAGATGCTACAACAAGCTTATGATGACTTGGGAAAGGTCACAGTCCATGAAAAGGGAGTAGCCTTTTGTTTTCTTGTGGGGGTCATCAGTTTTATTTTACATGACCCCAAATTTATTCCAGGATGGAGTCAATTATTTACTAAACGAGTGTCCATTTCAACAGCTGCTCTTGGAGTGTCTGCATTATTTTTTGTTATACCTCGAAATCAAGAATTTTATGATGCATTTTCAAAGCGAGGTCAACAAATTGCGATTATTTTCTTCATTGGGGCATAAAGACATGTTAATTTAATTTTGAATTTCATGAATATAGACTTTACCGGAGTGACGTTTAAGCCATTATTAGAATGGAGTTTTGTACAGAAAAAATTTCCTTGGGGCGTCGTAATTTTGTTGGGTAGGATCAATTTTCTTGAATTTAATATAGTTTTTTTTAAAAAAATAATTATTCTTTTAATTATTTTGTTTAGGAGGAGGGTATGCCATGTCAAATGGGGCCAAGAAAGCTGGACTGTCTGCTTGGGTTGGACAGTCGCTGAAATCTTTGGCTAGTCTTCCACCTCATGGAATTTTAGCTGTTGTTTGTGTCATGATTGGTAAGTTGAACAATATATTTGTTAGAAAATATGTACTTGCATTAATATTTTCTTGAAAAATTGTGGTAATGCTTTTAATGTTTTATGACTCTGAAAAGGTTTCCTCACTGAAATTGCATCCAATACGGCTACAGCCACAATTGTATTGCCCATTTTACTTGAATTGGTACATTTTTTAAAATATCTATGTAATATAAAGGGGAAGAATATACGAACTTATTTGAGTCAATGTGATTACAGTCAAAGGAATTAAATATTCACCCATTGTACTTAACTCTTCCGGCAACGGTGGTTTGTAGCTATGCATTCATGCTGCCAGGTATATATATAAATTAATTATAAATTAATATAAAATGTCAATTAAATGCTGATTTTTTGGATGGTAGTGGCGACTCCTCCGAATGCTATAGTCTATGCAGCCAGTGACATGGATGTCACTGATATGATCAAAACGGGATTCTTCATGAATTGTTCCTGTGTCACCGTCCTATATATATCCACGATTCTCTACGGGAATTTAATCTTTCATTTCTCGGAATATAATTATATCCCCTAAAAATAATTACTTATTTAATAATCATTTTTACTTAACTTTCAACATGAAATTAAATAAACGTTCAAGAAGTAAATTATTTCGCTTCATATTGATCATTGAGAGTCTCAACTCGATGATACAAGGAACGGAATTTGAAACAGAAAAAATAAAAAAAGCACATGTTTTTCATTTATTATATTATTATATTATTTCGCGTTTTGTGGAGACCATTATAGTGTAGAAATACTCAGAACAGTTAACTAATTCACGTCGTGTTCTCACACGTCATAATGAGCGACACTGAGATGGTTGACCTCAAAAGGGTGAAGGTTGAACCAGATCTGTCAAAAAAACCAACTACGGAAAATGGTCAAGAAATTGTTTCAGAGGTTGTGAAAGATGACGAGACAGGGCAGACACCAGAAGTAACAGTTGTCCAAAGAGTAAGGTTTTGTGTTTATTTCATACAGTATTTATGTGAAGTTGTAATTACCTAATTATTTTGAAAGACTATTCATGTGACTATGTCATTTATTTACAGATACCTGCATATTTATCAAAAGAGTTTGCAGGGAAATTATATTTAATTCAGCAACCCCTTAAACCAGCCACATCAAATTTGGAAAATCAACACTTTTCCAAAGTAAGGGCTACATCATTTACAAATGTCATTTTGTTACGTCAAGCTGCTGTGTATATTTATATTGCATTTGTTAATCTCTTCTAGGTAAAGTACAAGTCCAAGTTGAAGAGGTTTCAATTTAATGTGGATGTGGACACGGAATCAGTCTTTTATGACAAGCATAAAGGAGAGAGTTTAGCTTCCAATGCTGGCAATACTTCAGGGGATGAAATGGTCGATTTGACGTGAGTAATATGGAAATGTAGTTGCATCATCGCATATTATGTGTAAAATATGATTGTACATGCAAAAATTGAGTTTTTGTATTAAATACAGTGATGAACGACCAAAGATTGACAGTGTCACGTTGGAAGGTTCCGAAATTCCATTGCCATCCGGCTCAGCCCGGTATGTCATTGGCCTTGTCAAGAAAGATCAAATACATTTGTGTCCACTGGAGGGAATCATCCAAGTGAAACCTACTTTTCCATACCTTAACAAAGCAGATACGAAGACCGCTGCTGCTGGTAATAAATAAAATTTCACATAATTAATGTACAATGTACACCATATCTGATTCATTTTCAAGTTCATTTGTACTTTGTATGATACGAATTGTCATTTTAAATATTTTTCATTTGATACTTACATAGAAGCCTCAGCGGACACAGAAACGGAGGAAGAAGAAGAAGCTACAAAAATAACTGTGAGATTTTCTCGACATAATCGTGATCCTAATGCTAAAGATGATCCTCAACGGCCAAAAAGTTTTAGTGTTGTGAAAAAAATTGATGAGGAGGAACCATGGATAACAAAAGAGTATAAAGACTATCGTCCGTCTAATAAGGAAAAGATTTATTCTAAGAATACAAACACTACTGAATTAAGCTATTATCCTGTGAATGCAAAGGAATACTTGGAACAGTTATTTCCTAAATTTGACACAAATTTTGAAGGAATTGTGGATAAAAAGAAAATGTCAAATGGCCGATTCTCAATTTCTCAACTCAAGCAAATGACGCTTGCAGATCAAGTTCGAGTCCTCATGATTAATGGTATGAAATTTAGTAGTAATAAAACATTTTTCGTGTTCATGCACAGTAAATTAACCATTTTACTTTAAAGTTTTTCAAAAGACTTTTGAGAGTGAATACTTATGACGAATTTTTCTATATGGAATTTATAGGCAAAGTACTTCGCTACAATCAAATTAAAGAGTTCCTTGACACCAAATTAAAAGTTACCATTGATGACACTGCTCTTCTTCGTACAATCCAAACAGTTGCTAGTTTAGTCCAAGGATGTTGGGTCGTTAGAAGTGACGTTGTGTATTCCGTTGATAATGTGTCAGCTCCAAATAAGGGCAGCCAAACTGTACTTCAACAGGCTCGAGACTTAATAGTGAGTATTATATAAATTTATATGATGTTATATTTTTGGATAAAGTGACAATATACAACAATGTCCTCCATGCATTTATTATTTATTTCCTTTTTTACTTATGTTTTTATCATATTGAATTTAATGGATATTTTTTATATTTGTAATATTTTAGTTGAGCAAATTTACGGAGAATCGTATTCAAGAGAGAAAGAAATTGTGTACTTTGACTCATTTACCTGTGGACCAGGTTACAGAGATTTTGTCACATATTGCTCGTAAAGTTCTGCAACAAGGTTGGGAATTTCTCCTTCAATTTGATTCTGATTTTACTGCAAAAAATCCCGACGTCGTCCAGAGGCAAGCACTCTTGTGGAAAATGAAGAGTCAACAAAAGACACGTCATCCATCCACCAGTGAGAATAAAGAACCCAGGTCAGCTGGAGGGAGGTCAAGAACAAAGTCTATTTCTTCTGATACTGACAGTGGAGCTAGTGGAGCAGAGTCTGAAGGGAGAAGGAGGGGTGCTCGTCAAAGAAGATTGAGTTCTCGTTCTGAAGCTGCAATTCCACCACGTGTGGAGCCTTAATGAAATCTTAATGATACGTTAACTTAAAAATTATAATACAAACAATCTCTCTCTCTCTCGTTGTTTTTTGAGCGTATAAGTACATACGCATTTTGTTCTTGAGAATATTCTCCTTGAGAAAATAAATAAATAAATATTTATTTTTATAAATATTGTTTAAATTTAAATACTTATTTTCTGTTTTTAATAAATTAGAGATAGAAATGAGACAATAATAAATAATAATGTTGACAATAATTACATGATTACATGAACTTATACTATCCTTAGACTCCATAGATTTCTTAGTAGTGTTTATCATATCTGTGCTAGACTCTCCAGAGCCGATTTTTCAAATCGCGCACTGCCTCCTAGTTTTACTTTGTGAACACTTAATTTTATTTTTTAAATGTAATTAGTTTTTTCCATAAGGCTTCTACAATATTTGTCACACAAACTCAAATTTGGTGTCAAAAAATTCCCCAAAAAATTACGCACAGTGGGCTCTATTTCAAAGGACTTGGCACTTTGCACTTTTGCTTTGCAAATAAATATTCGTTACCACAGTTAAGTATTTTTTTTTTTAAAAAAAAATATTTTTAAAATTTTAGCCGGCGCTTATAATATGACAATCAAAGTAAAAGGGCAAAGTGCGAAGTACAATAAGTGATTTTACTTTTGGGTATAGGGGCAGGGCAGGGCAACCTTAAACACAACCACCATGGCATCAACCGAAGGTGAAGTGAAAAGAATTTCTCGGTGGTATTTCGGTGGCATAGCCTCTTCCGGTGCCGCTTGTTGTACACATCCATTGGATCTCTTAAAGGTGGGTAACCTTTCAAATTAAAAATATACCTACATATCATCATTCTATATATAATTATTACCTTATAGTGTTGCCAACACATTGAATACAAAGTTTTGAAGTTACAAAAAAAACAAAGTACATCAATCGCTTTCTTTTTTAAAAAGTAAGCGACTGGTCGGAAACAAATAATAATATGCTAAAACCCATGGCAAGTAAACTTTGGTCTTTCTTGAAGCCAGGTGGGTCCACGTCAATTAAAAGCATGGCGAGTAAACTCCTTTTATAAAAGACACTTTTCTAAAAGGAGTTTACTCAAAGAGGTCTGAAAGGGTTCTGTTATAAGTCCTCTTTTATAAGTCCTCTATTATAAGTCATCGCCATGAGCCCAAGTTTTTATTTCAGTCTTATCCATTATTCAGTCTACTCCCCACAACCAAAATAATTAATTGTTTCTGTGTCAATAAATTACAAGACCAAAATATTTGACCAATGACCATGAACTTTATATGGCTAAATTGCTTGACTCCATGGATGGTATGATTTTATGAGTAGATTACTTGACTCAAGGGTTTTTTAGTGTAAATTACTTGACCCAATTGATTTTATGAGTAAAATACCCCAATTATTTAATTACAATTTAATTTAATTGCTCCTTTCAAATATACGTATGTACGTTATCTTTGACTTCAAGAAAGACCAAAGTTTACTTGCCATGCTAAAACCCGGATATTAAAGAGTTTATGCCAGGGACGAGCAGGATTCGAACCCATACCCCCTGAACAAAAAATCCGAGTATGTAGTTACCATCAGCTAGCCACTTTTATCACAATAGCAACGCTATCCCCTGCACTGATTTTTTTAATTGAAATTAAAATTGAATGTAAGTACTTAATGAATATCAGGGAACGAGAATGACATTAGTTGTTTTAGCCAGTGTCCCAAGTTTTGACTCTCAACTCGCGAAAATACCCTGTTGAGTGAGTTAAAATTCCACTCACTCGCAAAGTGAGTGGGTCGCGAGTGACCTTTGAAAATTTTGGCGAGTGAGTGAGTCGCAAGTGGTTCAAGAAAAATTTTAAGATTTTTTTAAAAAAATTGTATGTATTTATATAGTCCACACTTGCGAGTGGACTCAAATTTTGCAAGTGAGTCGCGAGTCAAAAATATTTTTTTGACTTTTGAGTGAGTTGACTCTCGAGTCCTTTGAAACGGATACCTTGATGATTTGTGGTATTGGTTAGTTTTCCTTGCCACGTGTTGTCAAAATTTCAATTTTTAATCTTTAAATAATATTTTTGAAGGGAGGAAATTTTTTATGGAAATCTGAGGGTCTTTCATACAAAATAAAACAAATTTGAGTTTTAATTCTGTTGAAGTGGGCAGGATATCAGTATGACACATAAAAAACAACTAATGTAATTTCTTTAAAAACAAGGCCGAATCAGGTTAGGACATGAGCTTGTTTTGCTAGTAAAATCTCTGTCGTTCTGTCTGATTCAGGGAGGGGGGCCGCAAAGAGTGTATATGGCCTTGGGTATACAGAGCATTTCTGAACAGTTCCAGTTCGGGACCAGGACAATCGGGCAGGGATACAGAGTTAATTCTTTGTTTGTCTGAGTTAATAAAAATCGGTGAATTTGATGAGCCTATGGTTGCTAAGAGGTCAATTTCCGCCCAAAAAGATGGGAATCCCCATTCCGTTGCTATACGACTTTTGTCATACCCGGGTCCGAGTTGGTTAAAAATTGTGGATTTGTGTTAAGGGCAGCTCATTGTTGTTATAAAGGTAGTTTAAACATCCAAAACCCTTTGGGGTCGTCTTGCATAGAGTGTATATGGCCTTGATAAACACGAGTTATATTGGGCTCTCTGTTGAAGAGCTAGTCAGCAATGCTTTTTGAATTATGATACATTAGAAACAAAACAATTTTTTTATGTATGATATTCTGAACAAAATTTTGTTTTTTGAAATTCTGTCTCTCTTTTGACAAAACTTTTAAAAAAGCATTGCTGACTCGCTCTTCAAAAGAGAGCCCGATATATCGAATTATACAAAGTTTCGGCGGTTTGGAGTGCGTAACCCGCCATGAACCTTGTCAAATTATATTATATAATATTAGGCAGCGCGGGAAACTCAAACAAGCAGTGTTCAAAATTTTTGTTTCTCGATAATTAATCTGTTTTTTTGTGGTTCCTTATTGTTTTATCCCTTATTTAGTATTTTTGGTCGAAGTAAGGTTGAGCCCCACAATGCTGCCACCCATTGCATATTTGTTGACAATTTTTAAGGGGATGGCGTTAATTAAAAAATATTTAATCATAATTAAATTATTACAACACAGAACACAAAACAGTCTTTTCCTCATTCCTGCGGGCTTCGCCCGGGTTGCTTTCGTCTTTTCTACCGCCCTGCGGGCGGGGTTCGTTTCCGCTGCCATTCTAACCCTCTTTAAATAATCCAACTCACTTACAAAGCCATCCCTTTTAAAATTGTCAAAAAATATACAATGGGTGGCAGCATGGGAAAAATCGTGGCAACGGTGGAAGATTTTGGGGTGGTAATCGCTCTATCGGTTATGGGCAAACGACCTTAGGACAAATAACAAATACAATATAATATAATATTGTTTTAAAATTTATATTACAGAAATGTACAAAACTTATGTTTTTTCGGATTTTTTTCATGTAGGTACACCTTCAAACACAACAGGAAGGAAAAATTGGAATACTATCACAGACAGTTCAAATAGTTCGAAAACAGGGATTCTTGGCTCTATATAATGGTCTATCGGCTTCCCTTCTACGTCAACTAACTTATTCAACCACCCGATTTGGTATATATGAGGTAAGAGACAGTTTTTGTAATTTATCACAAATTATTCGTAGAAATATACAGTTAAACATCAAGTTTAAAATGTTGACCAACTTTATTTTTAGTATAGGTTGGAAAACAAAAAATAGGAGATACATCCTTTGGAAGTAAAGTGCTGCTTGCTGGGTTTGCTGGAGCATGTGGAGGTTTTGTTGGTACTCCAGGTGATATGATCAATGTCAGAATGCAAAATGATATCAAATTAGCACAAGAGCAAAGACGAAAGTGAGAATACACTTAAAAGTTAATTGCCGTTCTTAAAACAAATATTCATTGTATAATTTTTAATATTCCACTCTTTATTTACAGTTACAAGCATGCAATTGATGGTGTGTTTCGAGTTTACAACGAAGAAGGACTACGGCGATTATTTTCTGGTGCTTCAACAGCTACAACGCGTGCAGTGGTTGTGACAATTGGCCAAATAGCGTGCTATGATCAAGCCAAGTTAATACTTTTAGGGACTGGAATATTTAAAGATAATGTGATAACACATTTCCTATCAAGTTTAGCTGCTGGGACCATTGCAACTTTTTTGACCCAACCACGTAAATTTTATGCAAATTTTTCGCTCAGCAAATGAGTTTATTGAACGAACTTTAATTGGCTTCCTTATAAAATTCTCATAAATCATTTGATGTTTTCATTAGTGGATGTCCTGAAAACTCGGCAAATGAATTCCAAACCTGGGGAGTTCAAGGTAATGAAATTATTCTGTTTTAACTCTCAACAACCAAATTTGATTTAAGATTTATATGAGCATTTTTTACATTATACAGAGTATCTTTCATCTGATAAGCTATACGGCGAAACTTGGTCCTAGTGGTTTCTTCAAGGGCTTTGTGCCTGCTTTTGTTCGTTTGGGTCCCCACACAGTTCTTTTATTTGTATTCCTAGAACAATTAAGAAAACATTTTGGGTATATACCCGAGAACAAATGAGAGTAGAAGCTGGATTAAATATTTTAAGGTAGTTGCCTATACCGCTTTTTTGTCAAATTAAGTGATGTTGTTTTATTAAAGTGTCAAATATATCGGTGAATTAAAAATAATACAAAACATTTAAGTTAAAATTACAATTTGTTACCAAGATTTTCTCTGTGAGAAACGCGTACGTTCAAAAATTACGGAGGATAGGAAGTTCTACTTTGTGGTGAGATTTCACCTTTGCGTATATTGTGTTCACAGATATGATAACAAAAGTCTTTTCTTTCCAATTCAACATTAAAATGATCAGCTGTACTGTAAGCATTCCATTCAGCCGTATCTCTATACTGGAAAGTCTTTGTATGTTCCTGAGACATATATTTGTGTAGCTAATAAATTTTTATTTTTACTACCTAGTGACTTTAGTTGTAGACTTAGCAACAAACATTTTTCTTAGGTGTTCTAAGCCTAGATCATGGCATAAACATTTAAAAATAATTAATTTCATATAGACAGAATGTCAACGGTATCAAGCACATCAAGTTAATGAAGGGTAAATTTTCCTTTATACATCTTTTTTCCCATCTTTGAGATTAAGGTGCCCAATAATACATTTGTTGATAATTCTTTGTAAAAATTGTTGTTTAGTTGGATAACAGCCTAGATACTTACACAATATTCAAGAATGGCGAGTACAAATGGTTTTATCATTATTCGAAAAACATTAGGTGTAAAATATCTTTTATATCTATTGAATATCCTATAGCATATGACATTCTCTTTCTTACATATGCAGTGTTCTTTAAAACTAGGTTAGTATCAATGAGTACGTCTAAATGTTTAAACGTATATACTCTTTCGATCAACGTATTATCACAATATAGCTATGGCTCATTTGGTGTATTAAAATTATCAAAACGAAATATAATGAATTTAGTTTTGTCTATGTTTATGTACAGAGAATTATTTTTGAATCTTCCACGTAACTTTCATAGCGCAGTTTGCATAACAAAAGTAACATTAGTGAACAAGGTAAAAGGATAATATAGTACCAAATCATCCGCATACAATATATAGTATACACCTATATCTATGGATGTACATGTCTTCAATGTACATTATAAACAGTAGGGGAAATGTAAATCCGGCGTAACATTATTAAGAACAAAAGAAAAATCTGACTTTATGCCTTTAAGCTGGAACTTTACATAAAATTTGACTCTATAAATGAAACTTTAATTCTAACAATATTCGGGTCCTAGAAATTATAATTGGCCCTACAAATAATTTTTTTTATTTATACTGCTGCTTCAAACCTACAAATAAAAAGACCCTATAATTAGAATTTTGAGGCGACAAATAAAGACACAGTGTTATAAATGACATATCACTCATCATTGATAACATGAATTTGACGGAGTAGTGTGACAAAGAAATCCTCAACCGATCATACAAAGTACACTATATATATACGCTAGCTGCGTAGCAGCCAACAAATTTGCTTGTACAATAAATAATGTTTGAAATGTTTAATGGAGTTTGAGCGTTTTTTTTATTTTTGTACAAGTTAACTGATTTTATTGCATAAAGACGGCTGAAATTGTGACTTACCAGAGAAGTCACCACCTCCATGGGAAAATTTTCGATTTAAATTTTTATTTTTATTGGGAATTCACAGCATACCCTTTTTAAGAGAATCCAAATCATACATTAGCATCCGGATTTTTTAAAAGAAATAGTTTGTCCCGGTATGCGTCATCACCCGCGCAAAGGGGTACAGACAGACATACGCGCCCACTTGGTAGAAAACTGATTTCACAATCTGCTCTTCTGCCCCCACATACGAGTTTGAAATCTAGTTTTTAACCCTAGAACCGCCAAAAAAAATCACACTAACTGCCAATGCTGCTACATTTGTAGCAGAGTATTTGACATAGGTAAAGTCATATATTACGCTCTATGACCTGAGCCCGGGGTGAAGGTTTTTAAAAAAACACCGAAAAAATATTGAAAATTTTTTTTCTCGAATTTGTGAGGAAAAACGACTAGTCAGAAAAAAATGGGAATTTTTATATTTGTAGGTAATAAGTTGACTGAGATATAGAAAAATTCCCAAATATTTTTGACGAAATTTTTTTTACAAACTAATTCACCTAACAACCCCCTGCTACAAATGTAGCAGTATTGGCTTTTCTCATAGACTACTAAGCTAAGTATATAGTCTGGCCATATCCCCTGACCTTTGACCTCTAGGGTCATAACATCTTCAATGGACACTTCCGTACCTCTAGAGGTCAACCCGGTCACTATTTTGCTATGACCATCAAAACAATATTGATCCCTATTATGTCCACATTGCCTCTGAATTTTTTCAGATTTTTCGGCCGACAGGGGTCGCAGATACAGGTGACTTCGCAAAGTGACTTCCAGAGATCAAGCTACAGGTCACACACTTTTTTGTCTGCACGAGTGTCCACTGAAGATGTTATGACCCTAGAGGTCAAAGGTCAGGGGATATGGCCATGAAACTTTGTCAAAAACTTTTCCATGTCATTACAAGCATGTCATTTTTTATCCCGACTCAATCGTCCACGTAGAACCGGAGATATCCACGGCGGCTAGAGCGGAAAAATATCTTGCAACCTGCCGGGCGGGTCTGTTTATGACTAACTTTTTTTTGTCGTTGGACCTCTAGACGTAGTTTTTCATGGAGAACAACATATCGATGCCTTAGATGCAGGAAGGTCTATCTCAAGATTTTCCTAGTGCACGAAAGCGCTATCTCAAAATTTTTTCAATGCACAAGGGGTCTATCTTGGTTTTCCCTCTCTGCTGTAATGACTCATATCCACAAGCATGCGCGTGGATATGAGTCATTTTGCTTCCGAGAAAAAATGACCCCTTGTGCACAAAAAATTTTAAGGACCATTTTACAGGGCAACCCACAAATCACGCATTTTGCAAAGTGACCTGTAATGGTCACGGTTGTGTTCAACATTTCTTTGTTGGAACCAATTATGTCGGAGACATCTATTTCCATCATCCTACCACGTTTCATGAAAATCCGATGACAGAAGTGACCATGATCCACTTGGACAAGATTAGATTCATGGGAACGAGACTTAAAGGAAGGATGCAGTGGATCATGGTCACTAAAATTTTTTGTGGGTAAAAAAATCTGAAAAATTCTGAAACTGACACCACAACGGGACAAGACTGCCCACCAAATTTTAGCTCCCAACTGAAACTTTTACCCGGTCAAGAAAATGTTGAAGTTCAAAATTTCCCCATTGCTGGTACCGGAGGGTGACAACTCTACCATTTTTTTCTCGAAATCTAGCTAGTTTTTTTTCTTTAATGTTGTCACTTCCTCCGGCTACTTTGAGCTCCTTTATCTAATGGTAATTTTTGTTTTGACGAATTCGAGGTGCCTTTTTTACAATTGACTTGAGCGGGCCTCTTTCATCTCAAGTGAGATTTTTTTTGAAATAAATATTGTTCTGCCCTGCCTGAGAATTCTTTAAAGCAAAATAAATCCTGCCTGAGATTTTTGTTTTTACCTACATGTAATTTTTTAGCCCAAAATCTCATGCAAACGTCATTACCGTATTATGTCAGTTTTTCCAACCACGAAACTAAATGGGTTCCATTTACTAAGTTTTAGTACCTAATTCATTTGTACTATTCTAATCTTTGCTTAAAGTGAAAAATAAATCTATAAAAATTCTACTTACAATTGTTACAAAGACTATTTCTGACTTTCATTCATGCATATTAACTTAATATTATTTAGTAATTAAATTTTTCAAGTGAAAATGGTAAAATAATTTCCATAAAGAAAAAAATTATGACAAAAAACAAACGCAGAAAAGGTCCGGGAATTCTTTGAGAAACTGAATCAACAAACTTTATTATCCATACTTAAATTTGGGTACAATAAAACGTCTTCAAACGATTCAAGTATATTAAAATATCGTCAAGTTAGTGTCTTCAGTTCCTCTCCTTAACTTGTAAACCTGCAATGTACAATCAAAAACATCAATAACAAAATTACTTATACATACAACAAAATAAATAAATTCAACCACAATTATGCTTGTAGTACAAGCCTTGTACGTAATTTGATGTTCATATTGATTCAATATTATTGAAATACCACGAACATTACTGCATTTTCTATTTCAGAATTATATTATGCAAAATAAGAAGATGACGTACCGGGAGGTAGAGATTGTTTTAATTTTTCTGCCTTCTCTTTGTCGGTTATGACAAGGGTGTAGAGGAATCGGCTACATCGTACCTTAAACTTTACATTCTCTGGATTTTTCTTGATCTTGACACTCTTGGCATCTTTCCTTCGGGCCTTCAAGAGGAAATCCTTAATTTCTTTGATTTCTCGTGGCTGAAAAAATGAAATGATAAAAATATGATTTCTCTCACAACATACAAACCACACTACTGGACATTATACACCAATTTAAAGCACACAATACGCTTAATCAACTTACCATGATGAAATTTTACAAAGAAACCCAATTTAATTACAAATCTCCACCGTATGAGACAATTTCGGATAAAAATCCAAAAGACAATTTGCACGCTGCCGACTGAACAGTTCCCAATTTCCTCACTATGTTATAGCCCGCGAAATATTTGAATTTCATGAGGACTTTTTTGTTTTTTTTTTCTCTGTCAGAGTCTCACTGTGCAAAGCAATTTGTGTCTGAAGTCAATTAAAGTTTGGATCCTTTCTGTGTGACAGGTACGTACAATTTTTATTACGAGATGCCATTTGTAATGAGGAAAAGAGATGAGGACGAGAATTGTATTATTGTGAGTAACTGTCAACACAAACAGTGAAGATTTTTTTATTATAAAAAGATAAATACATGCGGCACACAAATCACACACAACATCATAATATTAAGTATATTGTACAGTGTATAAAGTTAATATTTCTCTACATAATATCATGTATTCTCACTCACTGGTCCTCTTATAATATTGAGCTTAAATAAGTATTACAACATAATAATAATAATAAAATACAAAATTCAACAAGATGTGCGATTTTTCAAGTGTAGAACAATAATTACAACATGGTTAAAATATACAATGTTTTGTTTGTTTTCTTATATATATTTTGTGGTCACGCAAAAGTAATAAGACTTGTTCTTTTTTTGTTTTAGAATCCAATGACCTGTCTGATCCAATCATTGTAGTGTGAGACCTTGACATACACTCCGGGAACATCCTGTTGGCCACACCTGTGTCACAAAAGAGAAGCAAAATATTATAACATTTGAACAGACTAATATTTAACAAACAATTTAAGTTGAGAAATTTACCCAACACCCCAAGAGACAACACCAGCCAATTGCCAAGTACCCTTAACATCACAAACTAATGGTCCCCCTCCGTCTCCCTTACATGCATCTGTAGAAGAAACAATTGAGGACAACAGTTAATATAATTTCATCAAGGAGTCATCATGGATGAACTGGACACTGAAATGTAAGTCAATCAATTCTATACCTTTTCCTTCCTCTCCACCGGCACATAAGAAACCAGGATGAAGAACAAAGTCGGCTCCTAGTCTTGTTCTCTTCAATTTTTGTTCGCAATCAAAATGTTTGAGTACTGTTAGGTCAACTTCTTTGAGAACATTTTGATATTTTCCAAGCTCTCCAAATGCATCCTTTCCCCATCCTGTCACGAAACATCTTTCTCCTCCAAATTCATAATTCTTTGGTGGGATACAAACTGGGCTAATATGTGGACTAGAAAAACAAACATTCATATTATATTTTTCATCAGTCTCAACCATTTTTTTAAATAGAAAATACAATTAACTCTATATTTTTTTAAAACTGTGTCTTACTTTTGTCTAAAGTCAACATATCCCTCAAGTTTGACAACAGCCAAGTCATTAAATAAATTTCCAGCATAGAATTCTGGATGAATGGCAATTCCAGAAACGTCTCGTTCAACATGTGGATAAAATTCAGTCTCATGATTAACATCCCATTCTCCAAGACGAACTCTGAGTTCATTGGGTTTATGACCCTTAATGCAATGAGCGGCTGTGAGGACATGTCGTGAGTCAATAAGAGAGCCTGCAGACAGAAAATATTATATTTTTTCCATTTAAAACCTTGAATCAATTTTTAACGAGTCAAATTTCTTCATAAATAGTCATGGTCATACCTCCACAAACGTAGACATTGTCATAACCATCCTTCTTCAATATAGCCACTTGCCATGGGTACTCACCTGTAATTTAAAGCCATTTAGCCATTAGTCTTTATAGATTTCCGTACCATGTAATCATATGATTAAATTTTGATTATTAATTTAAATTACCGTAGTCAGTATCACCATCGACATAACCAGGATTGGTAACTCGTCCCGTGATGCCACGAGCATTACGAACACCACATTGTCCTGAGCCAGGGGCAAAGGCAGAGTTGACATTGTTAATATTAGCAAAATTAGGATTGTTGAATTGTTGTCCTCCTGGATATTGATTATTATTGTTTCCAGTAATTACGGGTTGTATGGTTTGCTGAGAACCGAATCCACCATTATTATTATTATTGTACTGTCCACCACCACCGATTGGACGTTGTTGTTGATTTGGTCTGTAGTTATTAGGTAGGATAGGATTCTTGCAACATACATGTCCTCCTCCACATTGTCGAAGGTCTAGTTGACGCTATATATTGTAATAAAAGAATTTTTTTTGGTCAAGACAAATCAAGTACAATTAGAGACGTGATTAATTAAAACATGAGTAGTTATGATTATTTTGATGACAAAGCTAGGTAAGAGTACAAGTTTCATGAAAAATACATCAAAATATTTGTTCTATTTTGTCTGTCCGTTCTTTGAATGCTTTTTGTTCAGGTTTCCGTCCAAACGTATGTGTGTACTCAAAATTCACGAGCAAAAATATTGACATGTCAATAATGAATGAAAATGTCCATTCATTTGAGTTGAGTAAAGTCAAGTCATAAATAAGGGAATCAAGAAAAGGAGAATTTCAGAGTTTAGTAGGAATTATTTTTTTTGTTTCATGTCCAAAAAAGGCTATTTAGAGTGTTAGGGAAAGATTAAATATATTTCTGAAAATCTCTCAGCTTTGTTGACTTCAGTCTCGTATTTGTTTTTGTTTCATGAATAAAAACTCGGTAGTTTATTGAAAATTGGGCAAAGGTCAAACAGCAGTCTCGAACGTCGAATATTTTTGTCATCATCTATGGCGGTCATTTGTGTGTACTAGGCCCACAATTTTTGTGATGCTTTGTTTATATGTCCAAGTCCTCTCTCTGCTTGTGTTTCGAAAACTTATAAAAATAAAATATGGACATTAAATTCTATACATATAAAACATTTTTTGTCTTACAAATTATTAAACAGTATTAATACCACGACTTTGTGACATAAATATTTGTACATGTCACATCATTAGTATTTCTACAAGTATTTTAATATTAACAAGTTAAACTATATTTTTTTTATACAAGTTATCACAATTATTAATTTTCTCCACTTTAAAGTTTGTGGAGAAATAATCATGATTTCATTATATCAATTATCAACAAGACTAGGGTAGGATTGACTTGATTTAAAGGGAATATTACATGAACACATGAAAGTGTTGAAAATTCTACTATTAAGGATTAATTACGAGGTACAAACGACGAGCTATAGGACAACGAACATTACTCTACCATTTGTGTATTAATGAATCCAACATTATTATACAGACACACACACAACTAGCCAAATTGTATTCTCTTTCAAGAATACAAAACAAATGTAAGTCAAGAGTACATAATATAGAGGGGAGAAGACTATCATATTTTAAATGTTTTTTTTTTAATTACACCACCATTTTGAAGCCAAAACCACCAACCAACCAACAAACCCTTTGCCCCTGAAAATGTGGAAATATTCCATTTCAACAAAAAAAAATTAAATTAAACCAATGCCCAGTTTTTTTTAAAAAAAATAAATAAAATAGTTATGAAAATTATTATTTAAAAAAAATTAAATACTTTTTTAAAAATGAAACCACAATAAATAAATAAACACTGTACAAAAGCTTTGTATAAATAAATTGTACAGCTTTCATGAGCGGAGTCAAGTAGTGACTGGCAAGAATAAATAAAAATTTTGTTACTGTTAATTTTTTCCCTTTTCTTTTTGTTGTGGATAATAAATGGGCAGATTTTTATCTTACCTGAGGAGCATTATTTTTAGTATTTTGGTAACGAATGCGACCCTCAGAGTTCTCATATTGGTTGGTATTGGTGGCTGTAGCTATCAAATCGGGATGTTGTTGGTGATGATGTTGACCAAAGTAACTGTCACCACTATTTTGAGGAGACCGTTTAGTTCTTGTATTCGACCGTGACTCTGCGAATACGATTTGACTTTTTGGAGTCCGATTTTGACTGGCTTTTTTATTGTTGGCTCTTCCTTGATCCTGACTACCCTCTTGAGGAAAGAAATTAGAGGAGGAGGAAGAGGAGGAGGGAGCATCATTGGCATAGACAGGTAAACGAGTTTGTATATTTGCAGCAGCTGGCACATTTTTATTGTCATCATTCAAACCAAAATCTAAACCTCTGTAGCGTTCATTATGATTATCATTAGTAGGACTACTTTGACTGGATAAAAATTGATTCTTGTTGGATTGACTATAATAATTTTGAAAAGCACTTCCTGGACTAGAGTGATTTTGTTTGGAATCTTGAGGGAATAAAGTACGACCTTTACGAGCGTCAAGTTGACCATTTATTGCTGAACGAAGATATGGAGAGTCTTCAGTGTCACCAAGACCACCACCAGAATTAAAATCCAAGTCTGAACCACCTTCGGGTGTATTTTCTTCTTCATCTAATAATTGTTGAAGTAATTTAGTTTGTTGAGGAGAGAGTCCAGAAGTACTCAAGCCATTTAAATCTGATGGGATGGAGTTTGAGTGAGGGGAGACGGAATAATGATTGACACTACCAGGAATATACTCACTAGATTCTTGACTAGTTTGACTGTAGTCTTGAGGTAAAACTGATTGACTGGACAATCCAGATCCAATATTTTTATAGTCTGGTCCAGTTGCCTCATAAGGAGTTTGGGCTCCTCTGTACCCATACCCAGCTCCATAGTACCCTTGTTCTGTTGGGTATTCATAGGATGAAGCCCAACCATAATTTGGTTGTGGTTTGGGTTGATGATAGTAGGGTAATTGATGATGATGATGTGGTTTTTGATAGTGTTCATGGGTGTGATGATGAAAATTGTGGTGGGCTGGAGGTGCATAGTGATGGGGCTGATAATTTTGATACCCATGTCCGTATCCATGAGGATGATGATGCCCGTAGTGATCGTAGCCTTTACCTTTATCTCCATGCCCGTGAAGGAGACTATGAAGATGATGTAAATGATGATGATGACCTTTGTGATGGTGGTGACCATGAATGAGTCCTTTAATTCCGTGTAAAAGTCCCGTATTTGGAGTTATGTGAAGATTGACTAGAGGTTTGAATACTTTTGTTTTATCTTTGTCTTTGCCAACTTGAAAGGATACTAAAGGATTAATAGAAATGGGACCCAGGGGTATTCCACCACCCCCATAAGGATTTTGTATAGGACCCGTGTCTACGGGATTTAGAGGGTAGCCACCACCAGCTTGTGGATAGCCTTGTGGAAGGCCAAAGGACACTCCAAATGTGGGCTCAAAACCAAGAAGTCTACCAAAAACTCTCTATTTTGTTGGTATTTTTTTGCGTGCGTGATAGAGAAGAAGAGAATTGGAAACAAAAACAAAATACAAAAAAAGATTATTCTGTGTAATAGGGAATACATTTAAAAAAAAGAAATAGTGCAGTTTAGAGAAAGATAGAAAGAAAGAAGAGCAAGTTTTTTTTTGAAAATTTGAAAAAATAAAATGTATAGAGGATATAAGGAAAAAGAGTAAATTTGTTGTATACAATAACATAGTCAAGGATAATTGGATAAATGGAGTTGGATAAGTTGAGGAATTGTTGAAGAAACTTACAAGTCGGTGACCATCTACTTTGACTAATTGAGTGGGGTCGTCACCAAATTCGTAACCAAGGTATTTTGTCACGTTGTTCAATGCTGGATAGTCACGTAATACATTTCCAATAAGTCTAGCCTCTCCTATTCCTTTCTCTGTCTGCTCGTGATTAATCATGATTTTTTTTGTAAAAATCATTTTTGTTTTTGTAAAATCATTACAGAAATTTCAGTTTAAAAAATAAGAGTCGAGACAATTTTTTTGTGTGTAGTTGTATTTTTGTAAATTGATTTTGTCGTTTTGGCAGTAAGTTTTGTTCACGAAAAGTTCACACACACGTTTTCATAGAGTTTTTTTTGGACGAATAACCAAGAGCAAAAAACCCAGATCCAGACAATAGAGAGAAAACAGAACCAATACATTGTCATTTGCATTTTTTTATCTCATTATAATTTTAATTTTGAAGCTAAACTCCCCTTCGTTAATATGCCTGTACATTTTTCTTTTGTTTGTTAGTAACTTTATCATCATTTAAAATTTGATTACTTTTTTTTGTAGATACCATTTTTTCCAAATATGCAAATTATTAGTTTGATGACCTCTACCATTTATTTCCTTATTGTCCGACAGTTAGTTAAATTTGAATGAATTATTTATAACTATTTCTGATGGGTTATTTAGATTGGGCTAATATATTGTATCATTAATGCATACTATGTTTTAAAAAAATAAATAATGTACTTAAGGATAAGAATACCCTCGTTTCTAAATTATTCTGATGGGATTAATGTAATAAGTCAAGCGTTAATAGTCCATTTTTCCATTGTCCAATATTTCCCCGAAAACCACAATAAATTGAAGCAAAAAAATGACTGGAATTGATAAACTTCCGCATGGACCCAGTTCCCAAAATGTACCTCCACCTCCCTGCCCTTTCCATATTATATTAAATTAAAAAACATTCAAAATAGTCATACCGGAATGGATACACCGTCGCCTTGTTTACTTTCTGTCTCTCGCTTTCGTCTGCTCTTCTTCTCGGCTTCTGATACTGGCGTGTGAACCACAACTTTCTCTGAGTCTTGATCTTGAGTAGTCTCAGGTGCTACATAACTGCGGGCACTTCGGGTTGCAATATCCTCCGTTGAATTTGATTCAATGCCAGTCTTTTGATTACGAGGATCAATTCCATAACCAACTTGACCATAATTTGGTTGACCAGTTCCAGCAATGATTTCACGTCCACTTGTACCCTGACTCACAATGTCATTGGAAGAACATTGATTGATGGGTACACAGGCACAATCTTCAACTCGATTGTAGTCACCTTGGAAGTGATTGAAATTATTATTGGCATGATTAGGTGTACCAATGACAGGGTTCAAAGTTTGAGCTTGTTGATATGTTCCAAGATTAGTTCCGTCTGGTTTTGACACGGCAATTGATGGTTTGGTGTAGTCGCCATAATTTCCAGCTCCTATTGAACCGTATACGCCAGTTCCGTATGCTGTACATGGGAACAAAAAATGAATATATTAGAGTTGTGTAATTTTGAAATGTTTTGATTTTTAAATGTTGTACTGACCTGGGCCACCACCAGCAGAAGGAGTGTGATGAACATGATGATGTACATGCTCAATGACTTTACCAGAGGCACCGATGGGAAGGGCTGCTGGTCCAACTCCTCCGATTATTCCACCATAAGGTTTACCACCATAGTCTGGTCGCCCAGGATTGTAGACGGGTCCCAATGGCAATGGTTTAGATTGAGGATTGTAAATTGGTCTAGGTGGTCCAGGATTGTAGTGTTGTTTTCCATGACCATATGGCGGGAGTGGTGGTGGTGGGTAGTTTCCACCTCCTGCTCCTCCGTAGTGACCATTGAGTGGTTTACCTCCGATTGGAATGGCTGCAATAGGATGACCGACTGGCTTAATAGCAACAGGTTGAACTAATGTCACGTCCTTGGCTGGAATTCCGGGTGCCCATCCTTGACCATGTCCACCGCTAAATCCCCCCTGTGGCCCTCCAAATCCCCCCTGTGGTCCTCCTCCATATGGACTGCCGTATGGGCTTCCATGATTGACAAAGTCATGTTTACTTTTGATACCGGCACCACACTGGAAAAAGAAGAAAAAAAAGAGTTTGTATGATTTGAATGAATAAGGTTTTTATTTTAAAATGAGAATGACAATTAATTTTTTGGACACTTACGTCCATGAGACCAAGGGTACATAATTTATCTCGAATATAGCCTCTAGCTTCAGCCTCATTTCCATTAGCCAATTGTTCTTTAATGATTGAGTCGGAAGTCAATTTACTGATTTCTTCTCCCTCCTTGCCCAGCTCCAAACTTCTTCCTTCTCTAGTAGCCTCTAGAATAGCTTCAATGGCTTCTTGGGCATCATCTTCATCCTCGTTATGACTTGGAGATGAAAAACTGGAGGCTGAGGGTTTTGAACCATTGTCATCAGGGAAAGTTACTGATGATGTGGATTTTGACTCTTGTGGAAAGAATTCACTGGCTTCTGCTTCATAAGTCTCTGAATCTCCAGCCGTCGTTCCAACAAAATTGGCTGTGACATTTGGAGCAGCTTTACTAATTGTACTGAGAGCCAGCAGCAGAGCCGCTGACAGAAAAATTTGTTGTAAGTTCATCCCGATGAATGTCGTCAGTCCCAAATTGACTGACTTTGACTCTCTACAAATAGAAAATATAAAATGGGTTGTTAATTAGACATTTTTAATTATTTGTGCATTATGGTTGTTACATGTTAAATTATTTATGGTCATTTGAGATTCATAAGACAAGTTTTCTAACAGAGGGTGAGAATTGTATATGTTAGCCATATACAAATACAATGAATGGGGTAAGATAGAATTGACAATTGAAATAGGCGTGAATGGGAGTCGTCATCGTCAAAAAAGGTAAGAGCTATAATATGATTACGGGGGCAAAGGGGAAGGAAATGAGAAGAAAACTCACAGCTATCTCTATATAGAGTCATATTAGCAACATGTATAATGTATAATATGAGGGGGACAAGATAGTGGAATGTTGTACGTGAACCGTATTATTATTACTACAGAATAGTGTTGAATAAGTATAATTTTTTTGTATAACAGGTAGCGTAACAGCGAGAGAGAGAGAGAGATCTGTCATGTCATAGATGTAAAATTGCACATTTCCAAATTAAATATGTTGATTTATGTGCATACTTAATGACATTCATAGGTACCCATTTCTACTCTTTGTGTGAGTACAAGACGTTTTTATGTGTAAAATTTATGCGTCTTTTGATTTCCAGTGTGTGACCGATTTCCACTTGTCACACAAAGACACATTGTGAGTAAATGTGTATTCTCCGGGCGTGGAGGAGACTTGTTTCTCATTTTACAAGCTTTCATTTTTTGACGTACAAGAGGATTTTATGGTTTTTTTGCAGAAGTTGGAGACTGTGTTAAGTTCAAAAATGAGTCCCTAATGGGGGATAAGAACTAGAAAATTGAGTCTTTGTTTTAACCACTCTTGTTGATATTGAAGGAAAGACAATTGTTTTGTCATTTTGTCAAGGTGGTGCCGTTGACATGAAAATATGCATATTTTCCCTTCCTACCACCAACCCGTCCAACCCATATGCAAAATATTGACTGAATCAATCTTTGTCTTGATGACTTGACCTCATATCCTTTCTTTGTTAAAATTGGAAGGATCATAATTTTTTATAAAAAAAAATCTTATAGCTTCCTGCTGATTTCATATGCCTAAATAAAGTGAAGTAAAATTAATTTTTCCCCCTTTTGTCTCACTGACTTAATATTGAATCTCAATTGACCTAAAAATTTGTATGGGATTGCATATTGCAACTAAAATTTGGTGTAGGTAGATTTGTGTATTATGATGGTCTGAGAAGGAGGAAAAGAAATCAGCTGGGATGCCCTTTCTTGAAAAAAAGGAAACTGTACAAAAAAAATTCGGTTAGAAAGTGTCATGTCCTAATTTATCCTCCTTTGTACACTTTTACTTTTCAAATTTGTCTCTGTCAAGGCACGTTAATCATTCCATGTTACAAAATATGCTAAATGAAAATAATGTTATTTTTAAAGGAGGAAATAATCATACAAGTCCATGTAAACATGCTAGAGTGAGTTAGGTCAAGACTCTTTTTTTTTCATCTTGAAATTGACTAGGTATAGTACTTTTGTACATTCTCTCTAAAGTTATTGGCTTTATATTTTTTGTAGTTTACGGACGGAAATAATTTGTACAATATTTTGTCATTACATGTCATCAAATCAGACGCAGTTAACATAATAAAGGTGTTTTAAGACTAAGGAAAGACTATAATAATATTGTTTAACATTATAAAATGTTTTTATTAAGTATTTCTTTTTGTAATATACCTTTAAAGTAGTAGGAATTTATGTCTAACACTCATGTGTGATATGTCTTTTGTTTCAGTGCTTTTTCTTGTTCAGAAGAGTAGTCAGTTAACAAACTCGTTATGATTATTATCTCATATTTTAATTGACGAGATAAGAGTTATATGACTAGTAGTAAAGTTGGTTATGATAATTCTACAATTATTTATTATGTGAGAGATCTCATTTATGTAGTCTGCTGTATTTTAACTAGTCATGTGTTGTTGTTTCTCTCTTTCTGTAGGCAATTCGTAGTTTAAAAACTGCGTGAGAACTTGTTACAATTTGTAGTGTGATACTATTGTTGTAATAATTAAAGAAGGAATAATGAGTGGAGAGAAGAAGATGATGATGTACAAGTAATGGAGGTAAACAAGTGCTCAACTTGTTAATGACGAAAAGAAATATTTATATTATTGTATTTCTAATCATTGTCATCATGATGTTGAGTTTCCACTCCATACATAATAGTTGACATATATAGGTATGGTATTATGTGTATTAAAAGGGATGAGTTTTTCTTACTTGTGAGTTATAATGTTAGATATGCATGCGAATAATTTCCCTTTTTTTCTCTCTCTCTTCTGAGTAAGAATATTGTGTTATACCGAGTGTAGAATAATAATGCATGTATGTACAGATAGAGAAGAATGAGCTTTCATTTTCATTCACCGTTTCACTCAACTACCCACACAACCTTGCCTGACAAGTCTTATACGTAGTCGTCGTCGTCTATCATCTCTCCTTATTCAACCATATCCTGTTGCCATCTCAGTCATTAACAGTTAAAGTTTAGACGGTAGGCTCTCTTATTGTTTTTTCTCCCCCTTATGCCATACATATTATATGCAAAAAATAAACAAGCATGCATTTTTGCTAGCATAATTTTAATAGAGTCACACAGACATATATATATATATGGTCCTATATAGAAAAATTATGAAAATGAATAGAGATAAATGGGCATGGTAGTAATGTTGTGGTTTCTTTTTCTTTTTTGTTTCTCTCTCTCTGAGGAGTTTCCTATTTCCAAATATTGCGTTGTTTGTTGTACGATAACTACGATAACTTGAAAGTAATTGACCTGAGATGATGTGTTCAGTGGTTGGTTGTTGTTTTTTTTGTTATTATGATGATGAATTCTTGGTAAGCATTAAACTTGTTGCATTTAAAAAAAACTATGTATAACAAATTACACCTACGACAGTATAATTAATTTAATGCTCAATTTGTCTTTTGACTTTACCTGTGGTCAGGTTATAAAATATGGTTATATAGTAGGTTGGGTTCAGGTAAAAATGAAATCAAATTGAGATAATATCTGTATAGGATGGAAGGCTATTTATTTGTATTCTTGTAATATGAAAATCGTTAACTTTTAAATCCTTTAGTTGACTTTCACAGAAAGTTCTCTTTTTTTGTCATTTTTTTGTCCTGAGTAACTATAAAGAATTTAACATTTGATTCTTGGAAAAAATGGATGATGATGATGCTCGAGGAAGTAATCATAAAAATAAATCTCACGATCAAAATCTAATCGCATTGTACAAAATTTCAATGTGTATTATGAGACGATTTCTTAAATGATTAGACATGAAAAGTGAACATTAAAAATTGTATATTCAGTAGGTAGGACTTGTTTTGTGTTTGTTTGGGTGTAAGAGAAAAAAAAGAGACAGTGTCTGTGAGTGAATTACTGTAAAGATTTTTATGTCACTAGAGTATTTTGTTAATGTTGATAAAAAAAAGTAAAAGTCAAGGGCGGTCCTTGCCATTTTTAACTTTGTTCAAAATGACTCTATGTGTTGACTATTCACAATATTATGTTAAATTATTAGACATTGTAAAGAAAAGTTGTGTTAAATATATATTATTTATATTTTTGGCGAGAAAATTATGGGGCGAGGATCATGAATTATGTATTTTGATGTCTGTATTATTGGACGTGAGATATTTGACTTGATGGAATGCTTTCATTTTGTGAAAAAAAAAGAAAAAACGAAATTTTTATTTGTGGTCTCTATATCATCATCATTATCTGTCTGTTGAACTTGAATGAGTCTCAAGGTACTACATACATGTGTGTAGAGAGTTTATGGATGCCATTCCTGAATGAACTTTAAATTTGAGATGAAAAATATATCATCAAGGTATTTAACATGCTTCAAATAGAAACCACAATGAGATGAGCGTGTATAAAGTTTTTTTTTGAAGAAAAAAAGATGAATGACATTGCAGAACCCTACCATGGCTTTTGTATTGACAACTACAGTGAGAATATTTTACTGGTATATTGCAATGAACGGGGACAATTTCCCCAACTTTACCATGTTAAAAAATTAAA
>JAQIVZ010001729.1:0-28258 GCA_034700945.1 Arrhopalites spinosus
TGAAGTTGAAATTTGAAATAGCGGATAAATTAGATTTTGTCCTTCTCTCCTTGTCCATTTATTTGCACAATTTTTAGAAATATAGAAAACACAATTATTCGAATCATTTATACTCCATAGAGTTAACGGAGAATTGGATTTCGATGAGTTGAATTCAATTCCGAAATCAGAAACAATATTGAGTTTGCCATATATTTTAAAGCGGTTGAAGTACTTTTTACTGTTGATTCTTTTACTTTCAAACTCGATAATTAAGTTTTAAATTGATCATTTTTGTTTTTTCACGAAGGCTTCCACCAGAATACAACAATACAAAACGAAATCAAAAATACAATACATAGTGGTAAAAATATTGTATTAAATATTAACTCAATTCGGCAAATTCTTGAGACTGCCCATATCGTCCGGTATATCATGTTGACTTGTATAAAGTTCTATGTACTGTTGATTAATATTGTTTTAATAATACAATACGCACAATATAGCAAGTGAACAATATGGAGTAATGTATTTAATACTTAAACGATATAATTATATTTTAACTAAAACACTTACTGTACCTCAAGTACATGTAAAATATGTAAATATCCATGTCCGTCCACCCGTTCAACATTTGCTTTCACTCTCTCTGTCTTGATCTCTTTATGTAACAGGAAGCAGTGAAAACTTAATAAATATATAGTCAATAGACTCTGATGGAACTACATGTAAATACAATCTGTATAGTCGTTATTTTACTCAATAAAATATGCATATTGTATTTATCTTTAAAATATGTAAACAAAAAAAACTAAACCGAGGCATTTAAATTATGACTTTTTACGACAAAAAATTATTTTTCTGTCAGATTTTAAGAAACATTTCGCATTAATTTGTTTGTGCAGGCTTGCTATTCTGATTTCCACTATATTTTTGTTTAAAGGATTCAATGAGAGCTGGTTCAAGCTTTTGAAACAAAGGGCTTACCTGTAAAGCAAAAAATTGAAACGATTAGTAAAATATAAAGTTTATATTATTATAAACAATGTTATATTTGTTATAAATGTAATAGTACTTACTTTCCCAATCTTGTGACCAGGTTCAATATATCTTTGTAAATACTTTGTAAAGATGGGCTGAGGAACATTTAATTGTTCACGAATATTTTCACCGGTTGCAGGCATAAATGGCTCCAAGAGTGTGGAAATTAAAAAGACAATCTGAACACCCACACCACAAATTGTACCACATCTCAGTATACTACAAGAAGAAAAAAAAAATTAAAAATGAATTGTCATTTATATGATTTATAAAATTTTATATTTGAGTAGAACGATAAATAATTTACAATTAATTATTAATCATAACAGAAAATAACATACTCTGACTCTTGTTTTCTCAGGGTCCATGGTTTTTGAGATTGAAAATATTGGTTTCCAATAGAAGAAATTGTTAAGATTAGTCTTAAAGCAGCTTTCATTTTGCAGGTTTCAAAAAGTTCAACATATTCTGCAAGATTCTGATTAATTTGAGCAATGACATTCCAATCATGCTCGTTGAGATCCATTGGTGGTACAGTACTCTCAAAAAAATTTGCCACGAACGAGAGGGACCTATTGATTTATTAATGATCAATGATTATACTAGTGTCAAGTTTATTACAGGATGGAATTTATGAGTAAATTCCAATTGTAAAAATATTGTATAAAACGACTGGTTACCTATTTATGAAATTTCCCAAATTATTTAAGAGTTCACTATTATTTTTGGTCATGAAATCATCCCAACAAAATGCAGAATCTTGATTCTCTGGACGAAGATAGATCAGGTAGAATCGCCAAATATCTGCTGGAATACCTGAAAGAAGAACACAATAACATGTAAACAATAATTTCAGGACAGCGTACAGAATGAAACATTTCCATTTTAGAATGAGAAGAAAAATTGAGTAAATTTCTTCTTACCTGTTTCCATTGCATCATTTCCGAATACACCGTATCCTCGACTCTTTGAAAATTTACCATCTTCATAATTTAGATACTCGGTGGCCATGAGATGTTTGACAAGAGTCCACGGTTGTTTGGTTCCAATACAAGATGCTGGAAATAATATACCATGGAATGGCACATTGTCTTTTGCCATGAATTGATAGTAATCTATATCTGCTTCTGGATTTAGCCACCATTGTTTCCACTCGGGTGTATAAGTAGCCGTGATACTAATATATCCAATTGGTGCATCAAACCAAACATAAAATACTTTATTCTTGTATTTTTCTATTGGTACTGGGGTTCCCCACTTCAAATCACGAGTAATACAACGTTCTTTCAAGCCTTCATTCAACCAACCTTTTACAATATTCCGGGCGTTTGGTGTCCAAACCTCACTTGCTTTGTCGACCCATTCAGCCAAATTTGCTCTTTCTTCTAATCCCGGCAAATCTAGAAAGACCTATAATAGAACAGCAAAGATAAAATAAAAATTTGATCTTACTTTCTTAGATAACTTTTATCATACGAGCACGTAATATTTAAAGCTAAGACAATAGAATACTTACTTGTTCACTGCTTTTAGTCACAACATCATTGGAACCACAAATTTTACAGCGAGGATTTTTCAATTCTACAGAATTAGTAAGACGTCCACATTTATCACACTGGTCACCCCGTGCATCATCATAGCCACATGAAGGGCAAGTCCCTTCCACAAAACGGTCGGATAGAAATTTTTGACAAGGTGTACAGAAACATTGCTGGACTGGCATTTCTTTGAGATATCCATTTTCATATAATTTGAGAAATATGTCCTGACCAACTCTACAAAAATAATTTAATTCAATCATTAAATTGAGCATTATAATTTAAAAATACATGTTGGACCAACATTGTTGGTAAATCTAAATACTTTGTAAATGTTTATTTTTAAAAACTTACAGTGTTTGCTGATTAGTGGTTGTGCGACCAAACACGTCAAATTTGATGTTGAACCACCGATAAATCTCGTCATGTAGTTTATGATACTTGTCACATATTTCTTGTGGTGTTAATTTTTCTTCCAGAGCCTTAGTCTCGGTTGCTGTTCCATACTCATCAGTTCCACAAACATAATAAGTATTTCTACCTCGTAGTCGACAATATCTTGCAAATACATCAGCTGACAAGACACAACCAATTATTGTTCCCAAATGAGGTACATTATTGACGTACGGCAATGCCGATGATATCATGTAATTCTTCTCTCCTGCTATTGGAAGTCTGTATCAAATACAAAGAAATATCCAGAGTTAAATTATTCTTTTTTGAATTTCTTTTATATCCCAAAAAGATAGATTCATGGTAAACTTACAGTGGACCATCTCGTTGACTACGACTAATCTCTATAATTGGTTCAGACCAATGTTGTTTAGCAGCCTCCAATTCTTCCACTGGTATTATCACTTTTTCTACTTCTTCCTCCGGTTGAGTCTAAAACAGATCATATAAAAAGTTGTTGTGTAAATATTAAATATAAACTAGACCATTTGATATAATTAAACATGCTAATATGCAAGTATATTAACCTCTTCGACTTTTTTGGCTTGTGTATCGGATTTTTTAGGAGAAGTTTCCTTTTTAACTTTCTGTTCGCTCGCTTTGTCTGCCTTTTTCTTTTTTGCCTCGACTAATTTAACCAACTTTTTCTGTTGAGATTTTGCAATCACTTCATATTTCTGGAAAAGATAAAAATAATACATACAACATCAGTACATAATCATTAAAAGTAGGTCACATAAAGTGAATGAGCACAGTATTCATAATTGAATGAAAATTTGAATTACCTTGCCCTCCTCTTTTCCATCAACATAAATAATTGGCCAAGGTTCTTGAACAGCTTCTTTTAAGGCATGGGCCGCAGTTTTGTAAGGATTACCTTCTGATCCATCTCCAGTTTCATCACTACCATGCTTTTCCGATGTGTACACTTCCTTTTCATCTAAGCATAGCAAAATTAAATGAAACAATGAAATTGAATTTAAAAAAATGCTTATATAAATTTGAAAAATGAACTTTTTATCTTACTCAGAGCAACATTCTCCAGCTGGTCAACTAGTGGGGCACTCATTTTCAATCAATATGGTCAAAACAAATGGAAATGGACTGTAAGGGAGATTGAACTTGTTTTGATGAGATTGCAATGAACTGGGAAATAATTAAAATACTGCAATGCAGACAATGAAAGAGTATTAACAAACAATACAAGAGAGACAATAATATTTATATCGATTGCTGAATCATGTCAAAAGTATTTTACCGGCGTTGTGGAATGATGAAATGAATGAATTTCCATGAAATACATACAATTTAATTTGACGACTCTTTGGAAAAATTCAATGAATTTTCTCTCTATGGCTCCGCTGTTTCCTCTTGCAAGCAGGCCTTTTGCCTTCTTGTATCAGTCATCATTCAGAGATTGAAGAATTGGCCGTACAATTACATTTTCAGGTGAATTTAACGTCAACGGAAAGATTTGATTAAAGTTTTAAATTGAGTGACAATTGTAGTTGAAGACAGCATCATGGAGTATGGGTTTCGTATCGCAGACTTGTTTCCTAGCGAAATTTCGATTGTTGGCAGTGACTTGATCCCTCAGAATTGTCCCGGTCTCAATAAACTCGGAGCACAGTAAGTTTATTTTATTGTACTTTATTCACATTTAAACTTTGTAGTACTCAGTCTAGAAATAGAATTACATAGATCAATTAGTATTCAGTTCAACTAAATCATTGCAAGTGCATCGAATCAAGTTCATGACATGTCACGAAATGTCATAATTTACATGTAAAAAGAGTGCAAGTCTCATACAGGAAAGAGAGTGATGGTTAAAAAAAAGTTTTTTTTCTTGCTTTTTATTTTTCTCATAGGGATAATGTCAAGTTTTCTAGTGTAGTCATCCTAGTTTTAGACTCATTTAAATCATGTGTGTGAATTTTTTTCGTCATCCATGTCGTAGTGGTTGATAAACTGCATATAATTCTCGTTGATAAAGCTAGAGTAGAGTAGAGTGGTGTGTTTGTGATGGGGCCATTCTTGGTTTTGATCGTGGGTGTACAATAATAACATGGATGTAATAAGTAAAATGTAGTTTCCTATATCAATAACTTGACTCTATAGCCTTGTGAAAGTAAGTACATGTTGTCAACTTTAATATGGTTGTACTTTTTAGTGTAAATAATCGACAATCAGTTTTGCATATCAACACATACAACAATGACTTGCTAAGGTTTTCATTATTATGCGCTACAGTACAATCAAGATTTTTGGATTGCTTGTATGTATTATTAGTATAACTTTTGGTTTGGTTGTATTACAGACCTTTAGCTTTAGCTTTTATAAAAATTGATTGTAACATAAGTACATAGTACTCGTGCTCATATCCTATACGGAATTTAGTAAGATTGTTGTTTCGTTAAATGAAATACATTACATGAGTATAAGTACTTTGGTACTTGACAAGTGAGAAAGAGAGGATTTCGTAGGCGTACTTTACATTGAAATTTTGTTTTTATTCTGTCTTACTTTCTTAAACATTTCTGGGTTATTATTGTTATTACATACCAGGTCATTTTGACTCTTATTAATCAAAGTACCTCCTTCTCTTTACTTACTTACCTCTTGCATTTAAAGTTGATTAAAGATTAATTACTGTGGGCTATTTCCTAACTTGTTATCCTATACAGTACTATACACGGTATACAACAAAGGTCAAGTTAAATTTCGTCTGATTTTGTAATTTAGAAATTGTTACTTAGATACCCTCCTATATATCATTCTTCATCATATTTTATATTTGTAATGTATCCAGACGCTAATGTAAAGTTTCCTCATTCTTTCTTCACATTTAAATAAATAGGTTTAAAAGTTTATAATCTTCTCTGTACGCTTCATTATTATCATTAAGAAGTGTATTATTTTATTAATTATTTAATTTACAAAGTACTATATTCTTAGTACTCTGAAAAATTTCTGTAGTTGTGGTATCTACTAGTAGTGTTTCTACTTTATGCAAAAAGAATTGATTATACAAGTAGTACATACATAGTAACTATGTACACTTTTACTATGCGGTGGCTAAAAGTTTTTTTCTTTGCCTCTTCAACATTTTTTTTTTATTATTTTGTATTCGTAATTGGTATGTACCGTTGTGGTTGTTCATTGAGTCAGATTCAAATACCTTAAAACATCATAATGATCCATCCTTCCTTACCAACAAACCTGAGAAAGGATCAAACAATGTAAAAATGTTGTAGTAAAAACGACAACAGAATTACAGAAATTTTTGTTAAATGTGCACTTGAGAGCCCTCAAAAGTTAAAAGTCATTGTCCTTAGTGGACATGAAGCGTGTCGAGAAGAGGAGGGAAGAACCTACCACCGTAAAGCTATTGCTCTTTTTGCTTTTAACTAGAACTTTGAAGCTTACCTTATCTTATTAGAAGATATTATTATTATTATATCATAGGTACTATAGTGAATGAAAGGAAGGATGGAGTTGTAACATAAGTTTTAATTTAAAGTTAAAAAATACAGATTCAACTCTCCTCTCCTCTCGACATCATCATCGTCGACGACGACAATGTCGTCCTCTTCGTTTGTTTCATTTTTAGTTTGAGAAGGAAACATCACGGAAATTATTCGACATGGTTCAGTTGGTTGCAGTAAAAAAAAAATTTTACTTGTAACCCACCGTACCGTAGTTTTGTGTATGTCGTATTGCATTTTAAACGTTGCTACACACACACATCCTCACTACAACAACATTTCTCTGTATATTACACTTATTCACAACTTTAATAGAAAGAAAATAATATATACATCATAAGTAAGGAAAACTCAAATGCTGCTGTACTACACAACACAGAGTTAGTGACTTTAAAATATATATAGCGATTGAGTTAAGATGAGATGAGCGGAGATTTAATAAATTTTCTCCCCTCTATAGTATTATGTATTATTATAGCTGTAATAAATTATATGATTGTCTGGAAAGAAACGTCATGTCAATTATTCTCGTATGCTTTTACACGTACAAGTCGTACAACATTCAAAGTTTTTTTCCTCTCTCGTCAATCATACACTTGCACTTTGCAGTCTACAGAATTAGAACTTATACATTAGCAAACACTAAAAAATATTTTTACATGAGTGAAAAAAAAATGCGTCGGCCTCGGACAATGTTGTTCCAAAAGTTTTTTACACCCCAAAGGCTTTTATCAATGTTCATTGAACATGTTCAAAGTATTACTTTACCATGTATAATAATAAATTTAAATTCGGTCATCATATAATATATTGACCATTTTTTTCTGTTTTAAAATCATGCTCTTAATTTACAATGGTAATGGCTTTCAATTTAAAGTCATTTTTATTATTTGAAAGAAAGAGAAACAAATTATACCAACGTTAAACTATTACTTTTACTTAATGCTGTAGTGTAAATGTGTTCTTGAGTGAGCTTCTGTCTCTTCCTTCGCATCATTATTACTCTTTAGTGGTGTTTTTACTAGTATGAGGAGTTGATGAGTATTAAAATATATTCACAAAGATGTTACAGTCTCTACGTCACCTGAGGCATGTTATAATATTTATTGTGTCTGACAATCATTCAAACTGTTAAGGTCTGCCGTGAACTCTAGATTCTCATTCCCGATTTCATTTCATCGAGCCACACACATTCATATACTACACTACACCTAGTACACCACCACCACAACAAAAATATATAAAGCCTATCTTATAGGTATAGGTTTTTATACTTGTACACACTGCAGTCAAATTTTTTCGCATGTCGAGACAGACGATGTTATAGTAAGTAGGAATGCCATTTGCAATCACTATCTCAAGATTACCTTAGGATAGGAAGTAGGAAAGAGAATAATGATTTTGTGTGGGTGTATAGTTACAAAAGAATATTATTGTGTTTGCACTGACTGGTGTTTGCATTTATTTCTCATTGCTCCCCATTTGTTGACAACGAGTTTATAATGTACAAAGAGAATAGAAAAATAATATTCAAGTTATGTATTATGATTATGTTATTATGCTTTGGAGGATGAGAAAATTGTACATGGACTTGGCTGATTCAGGATGAGTCTATTGTCATAAAATTGAAACTATAAGAGCATACTTTCTGGTTGTACTTGCATATGTTTATAAGATGGGAGTTTCTGATTTTTAGTAAAAGTACATTACCTGTTTTTTAGGGGAAGAAGGAGGGGATATAGACTTTAAAACGGAAATGACATATATAATCTACCATGTACAGATACATACATACGGTGGTTCTTCATGAATGATTGTGGTTTTAAATTCAAGGAATTCAGAATTTGTGTCGTCTCTAGTTTATTTGCTTCGCTTTAGTTTAATAGTATGGTATGTCTGTACACCTGAGTAAAACTGTTTAATCGTGTTTTCTCATCATTATCGTGTGTGTCATTGGGATTGCTTGCTTGTCGTCTTACTGGTGAATTCCAGTGACAAGTAGTCTTTGAAACACACAAGTTAAAATATGTGTATGTGACATGTACATGAAAGTGTGAGATAAAATGGAAACCACACACATTCTCATCTCAAATCATGGTTGATGACAGGTTCTTCTGCATGGATGCAAAAATAATTTGCAGTCAAATTGACTAAAGCTAATGTGCTGTTTTGTTTATATGAGAATAATTTGTCATTTACATTTGTACAAGTAAAATAGATTATACATGCAATGAATCAAATTTGTTGTCCATTTAAGATGTCACAGGACATATTGGGATATTTTATTTATGTACATTGTCCATGGTCATCATGTCATATTAATGATCTATATTAAAAAATCTATTTAATATAGAGGCTCGTATGTACATTTAGATTATTTGACATGGTTGAGTTTTTTTTTTGATGTTGTTGCCATAATAGAATTTCTTAATGGGATGAGTTTGTTATAGAGATTCATGAATGCGCGTTCTCTCTTTAATGCATTAGGAAAAGAAATTTAATGTTGAATGATTGACTGTCCTTGGAAAATAATTCTTCTTGGAACACTAATTATAGTATAATTATAGTAGTGTTTGTTGAAATTACAGTAATGTGATTCTAATGTTGTTTATTTTGTGTTTTGTGTCATTCAGGACGGTAAAGACATGTGTGGCCGAAATAATGGATACTATGGGGAAAGCCTCAGCCGCGGCTCAAAATCTTCATCACATTATCACCAGTTCAGCCAAATTACGTGAGAGTAATGGGGAACAACAAGTCTATTTTTATTGTGACTTGCAAGCAAATGTGGTGATTGGACTATTAAAAGTTGGACGCAAGAAATTATTTGTCTTTGACCAAGCCGGAAGTCAACATGAAATGTATTATTGAATACTTAATTTTTTAAGTCATAAAAGTAAAATGATTCTTTTATAGACTGTGTCATGACATTTTCAACTTTTTTCAATTCTAGGTATCCACTTTGTATCCTTGACTTTTATGTTCACGAGTCTCGTCAACGTTGTGGATGTGGTCGTCAAATTTTTGAATACATGCTACAACACGATGCTGTTGAAGTGAGACATTTAGCAATCGATCATCCATCTGATAAATTCCTGTTTTTCTTACGTAAATACTACAACTTAACACAAATCGTTCCACAAGTTAATAACTTTGTCATCTTTGATGGCTTCTTCACCGGACGGCCAGGTAAATAAACATTTATTATATAATAAATGTGAAATATTGATAGTTCCATCAGTCCAGTCTTGGGATTGTTTTTATTATAAGTGTACATGTATAAATTTTCTGGTACTATTGAGACTTGACTCAAGTAAATTAATGCAATTATTTAATACATAATATTCATGTTATTCCAGACTATGCCGGCAAAAAGAAGCGTTGGACTGGATTGGATCAAATTGCAGACTCAGAGTCACCTTTAGAACGAGTCAAACGAAATCAACGTACACAGTTGGAGGATTCACGTAATTACAACACACAGCCAGGACTTTTCCTAAGGTATAACATTCTTTAAAATTAGATTCACATTACAACAATATTACATGTAATTAAATTACATCATAAGAATCATTTCTAAAATTTTTTCTATCATCTATTCAGAAATCCAGCTGCTGGAGCACTACCAAACTATGCTCCCGTGCAAAAACGGCATGATTCTTCCGGTGGGATACTCCAACCACCATCAGCTGCAAACTCACCTTTTTACCGCTCTGCCAACAATATCACACCGAATTATCAGTAATTTATTTCACCCTCTGGTCATTTAAATTCACCTTTATTCAATTCATCATTACAATACTTCAGGGGAAATGTTCTTGATTTTTTAAGTAGCTTAATTTAATTAACAACTTTACACCATATTTATTTCGTCCAAACAAAAGTCCAAAATTTAGTTTAATTTTAAAGCCAGTGGCAATGCAGTTTTCAGCCCAATTTCCGATAAATAATCATTTCTGTGTGAAATGGATTTTTTTTTTTAAAAAAAAAAAATTGTCCACAAGACTATTGATTTTTTTGGACATAATTTTTTGTGTTTATTTAAGAAGTGTGTGTATGAGTCAATTTCGTGTAATTCAGCAGCTAGATATGTTCGTGATTTTTATAGAGACAAGGATGGGTAATCTACTATAATTATTTTTTAACTTTATCCATTATAATGTGAACCTTCAGTGCAATTCTTAGTGTTCGGCATTGAAATCATTTTTAAAATGGATCGAATTATTAGATAGGTAGTCAATATTCTTTGTTTAGTTTTTTTTGGGCTGGCCCAGTGCATCATGATTGATTCCAAATTGTAAAAGAGTCATCTAAAATACCAAATACCATCTCTTTATCTCTTTGAATCTTGATGACGGCAGGTAATCTTTGTTTTTTTAAAAAAAATTATGTGTGTGGCGAGGCATGAGTGTTATTGTGTTAAAGAGTTTTTTTGTTTTTGTTTTTCTGATCGAAAGAAAAGAAAGAATAATAATTTGTGTTACAAAACTTGAACCAAAAAAGTATTTGACCTGTATGAACATGAACTAGTCCACCATTACGCAATACAACGGTAATGAATATATAAAAAGTTAAAGAACTATTATTATGTGTGGCCACTGTCAACTCCTAGTAACAAAATACTGATATTAATTTAGGTATCGAATTTTAATCTATTCCTCTTTTGGTTAACAACTAATCATTATTACAATTTTACTTAAACGTTACAATAACTTGTAAAAAAGAAAAGAAATAGAAACGCATTGCAATCTAGCAGTTTACACTGTCAACTTTGACTGATTAAGAAAAAAAATAACATCGTGTTGGACTTGATATTGATTAACTTTTTTTACAAAAAAAAATGTATTCCGTTAATATGTATTTCGTTTCAACTAATAATATAATATAAATAACAATACAATAATTATTTGATTAAAAATAATATATATGCTGAAATGCAATTTTAATAATGTATGGAATGCTAAAAGCATAATAAGTACTTGCTCCAATGTAGCAAAAAAAAATGTCAATGTAGCTTAGCTGAATGAGACTAATTTATTTAATTGCAAAAGAAATTGATATTTTTCCCTCTTATAAAGTAATAAATAATTAAATATTATATACAACTAATTCTAAACATCAGCTGCTACCTACTGTATGTACGTATTTAAAGGTGTAATACTACCAATAGGCAACGTATCGTAATAGTAATTAATGACACTTAGGCATAGCAGTATAATAAGAGAGTCTCGTTTTCTAAAATGAGAGAGACAAAATAAGAAAGTTTCTATTGTGCTCCCCGTAAAAAACAAAACACGGTTTTGATTTTTTTTATCACATAAGTATTATTTTTTAATTATCGTAATTTTAATTACCAATACGGTGTATGTATATTTTTGGTATTGAATCTATATCATTATAGGTTATTTCACGGAGAAAGAAAAGTACGATTGTACCATTTATAAGTTTGTGGAATGGCAGCAAGTGTCCTCTCAAAATGATTAACTTTGTGATCTATCGATTCTATATTTATAGTATTACCAAACCGCTTTACTATAACTATATAATATTTATTTATTTTAGAGATGTAATAGTAATAATAATAATTTATTGTGTCAAGCAGACAAAGTGAGAAAAAAAAACTTTTTGTTTCTACACTGTTATTTAATACCTTTTTAAAATGATCAAATTTTAATGAGATGCTCAATTCATGTTGAACAAGAAAAAAAAATTTATATAAAACAATGGCAGTTCTTTAAAAAAAAGTAAAACTTGAATTGATTTCCAAAATGTATTTAAACATTGTTGTTTGTCCATGACCAAATTAGTTATCTTCCAAAGAAAATTCAAAAAAACAATAGTTTACTCTCTCCGTCTATCTTTGTGTGTGGAAATGTCAAGAAACGAACTTTGAGCTAATAAGGTGTAAGTCTCTATCATTTAGTCTATTCATTAAACTAGTCTTGGTAGCTTTGATGTTTCACAAAATTGTTAAATAACCATTTGTATGTGTATGTACATAATATTATTTTTTTGCTGTCGTTGTTTTGGTTTAGTTTGGTGATGGTTGCTAATTGTTGTACTACTATTTACACTCGTCTTTCTCTCTTTCTTTCTCATATATATTGTTGTTTCAGTGATGAAAAATTCTGTTTCCCCCCAATTCATTGTCTCTACACTACTTTATATGCAATAAGCACGTTTTCCTTTTTTTGTCAGTTATTTTTTACATGGTTATAGCTTACCAAGCTCTTTTGCTATCATCATTTATGATAAATGATGTGCTAGATTTGTACATATAATTACAAGATTTTTTTTGTTCAAATTAAATATGTCAGAAACCATGGTCCGAATTCCATGCTATACATAAACTTTATGAACACTTTTTTGCTGCATGACGCAGATCCTCTGATTATTTTAAACTTTTAATCGTTTTTTACTCCTATCATCTTGCTTAGTTAAATAAGCTTTCTTTCCTGTCGTTTGATAATTTTTTTAACTTGTTTTTTTTCTGCCCACAAAATATTTTCTTCGTTGTATATTCTTGTATGTGTGTATGGTGTGGTAATACATTTTTTTTATTCAGCAGTTGAACTGCTGAATTTGAAAAAAACTGTTAAATTTTTTTTTATGTTAAGTGTGAAGTGTGATGTATTTTGAAAAATTAAAATTAGATGCTATAAATGTATAGGTGGTTAAATTAAATGTAATGAAGTTAATTTGGGGTATAATTTGACATCTGTTTAGGATGAATGGAGTTCGTGGAGGCAATGCTCATCAACTTCATCAACAACGTTTGTACACCCGACCTGAAGCTCTAATACAGTCACCTGTGTCAAGGGAGACGGAAAAGCAACACAAGCAAACTTTTCGCAATCAGCATTTACATGAACCATTATGGTAAAAAAAACCTACCCAATGGTTTCGCTATGGTGTATCCTTACAGACATGATCATTTTAATAATTGGGTTGTACTATTATTAATTTTAGCCTTGGCATGGAATGTAATCATGATATTTTTTAATAGCAAGTGTAAAAATAATATAATAAATAATTTTCTAAAAATTTACCAGTGAATTTTGTTGAATCACCGTTGTAGACAATTTTATTTGAGTCTTAATAATTAAAATCATGTAAAACAATAAAACTATCATGTACTTGAATTTATATTAATTAAAATGAAAGATGAATTACAATAAAAAAAAACAAGTATTAAAAAAATCTAATATGTACTGCCCATTGTCGAGAATGCATCTCATTCAGGCTTGGATAAGCAAGGCACTCATGGAAAAGCTAAAGACGAAGATTATGAGTGCGGGATGGACAGTTATTTGAATCGAAGTTTTTTTTTGTGGAAAAAAAATGTGCTTGGGTGAAAAATTATATTTTTGAATCAGATTATATTGAAGACAAGGATTTTAATGAAGAGTTAGTCTTGAAGATTGAGTTTATGAACTAAATGGCAGCGTTAGATCGTGTCATGGAGCTTAATTTTAAAAGCGAAGATGAAGAACAACTAGTGAACGCTGAACATGATTGGGCTCTTCCGAGAGCATTTCATGACCGTCGTCATGTCGAAAAAGTTGAAGGGACAGAGACCTCACCTCATACATGGAGAATGAAAGAAAGAGTAAGTTGGGTCAATTTTGTCAAGACATTGCTAATTATGACATATTTATGGTGATGTGCGGTGTAGTTCATTCATGTGTTTTTTTTTGTATTTTAGATGAAGACTGTCAGTGTAGCTCTCGTAATGTGTCTCAATGTTGGTGTAGATCCTCCTGGTAAGTAGACAATATTATTTTGTATTTGTTTCGTGTGATTGATGATTGGACGGATGGGGAATTTTCATTAATTTGTGCATTTTGAATCAATAATTATGTACAGGAATTGTCAAAACCCAGCCTTGTGCCCGTTTAGAATGTTGGATAGGTACTGGATACATCAACAATTTGTCATTCTTTGTGTGCTAGCTTAAACTTTAAAGTTTAAATTAAAATTGGCATTAGATTAGAGTATTTTGTATATAAAGAACATTTTCTATTTATTGTAGATCCACTGTCTTTAAGTCCCCAAAAGGCATTAGAAGCTATCGGCACAAATCTACAGAAACAGTATGAAAGGTGAGTCATGAACTATGTTTATGCTACAGTGAAGGTGTTAAAAATGAGCTGGTAAATTTTAAATGGTTTTTTGTATGTAACTCTTTTTCAGATGGCAACCAAGAGCCAGATATAAGCAAAGCTTAGATCCTACAGTTGAAGAAGTAAAAAAGTTATGCTCTTCATTACGGAGAAACGCCAAAGATGAGAGAGTTTTGTTTCACTACAATGGTCATGGCGTCCCACAACCAACGACAAATGGTGAAATATGGGTTTTCAATCGAGTAAGAAATTATTTATATATGGCATTTCCATGATTACTTTGAGTGCGTACTATGTCTGTATATACCTATGTAAAATAAAATGCTTTGTGTTTGTTTTTTTAGAACTATACTCAGTACATACCACGTAAGCACTACGTCAATCAGATATTTTATTACAATTCATTTACGTAGTAAATCATTATATATAACAATTTTTAATTATGGATATTTACAGTTAGTGTCTACGATCTACAAACTTGGATGGGTTCACCATCAATTTATGTATACGACTGTTCGAATGCTGGACTTATCATTAAATCATTTCATCAATTTGCTGAACAGCATGAAAAGGAGTATGAGGTAAAAAGGATGTCATTTGAATAAGAATCAAATTTATGATTATTTTATTGATGGGTTTTGGTGTTAAATTTTCATGTTTTATTTATTTTTTGAAAAAGGATATGCTTGCAAAATCTTCGGCATTGAGTGCTTGTCCCCCACCAAATTTTCTTAGCTGCATTCAGTTGGGAGCTTGTAGTGAGACCCAAATTCTTCCAATGAGTCCAGATCTTCCAGCTGATCTCTTCACAGCTTGTCTTACGACCCCCATTCGGATTGCTCTCCGGTGGTTTATCTTACACAATAAGGACAAGTTAATACCAAATATTACGCTAGAGATGATGGACAAGTATGTACAAAATTAAAAATAAAATTATATTTAATTTGTCTCAAAACTCATATATTTCAAAATTTCAAATGGGTATTTTCTAAAACAGAATTCCAGGACAATTGAATGATCGAAGGACAATGCTTGGAGAACTAAATTGGATATTTACAGCTATAACTGACACTATTGCATGGAATATTTTACCAAGACATCTTTTTCAAAGGTATGAGCTTAATGTTTAAAAGTCATAATTTAAAGTGATGACGAGTTTATAATACATTTTCTTTGAATAGATTGTTTCGTCAAGACCTCCTAGTTGCAAGTTTGTTCCGAAACTATTTATTAGCAGAACGAATTATGCGTTCCTATGATTGTACTCCGACCTCTTCACCTAAATTACCACCAACTGCCCAGGTTAGTTACAAATTTTAAAAAATAATGTGGTATTAAACCAACATTAAAATCAATAATATTTAAAATTGTGATAATTTGTATAGCATCCAATGTGGGCAGCATGGGACTTTGCTTTGGATCTCTGCCTGTCCCAGCTTCCTGCTGTACTAGATGAAGTTGCTGCGTCTGCTAACACCAATGGGAATACTGCTCCACCTTCAAGTAGTAGTAGCAATGGAATTTCATCTGAAACAATTCTCTCAAGTCACTCTCCCTCCCCATTCTTTGAAGAACAATTGACAGCCTTTCAAGTTTGGTTAGAATTTGGAAGTGAAAGTCGTAATCCGCCAGAACAACTTCCTATAGTTCTTCAAGTACTATTAAGTCAAGTTCATCGTATGCGAGCATTGGAGTTACTAGGACGATTTCTAGATTTAGGTTGGTGGGCAGTGAATTTGGCACTCTCTGTGGGAATCTTTCCATATGTGTTGAAACTTTTACAATCATCTGCACGTGAACTTCGACCATTATTGGTATTTATTTGGGCCAAGATCCTTGCAGTGGACCATAGTTGTCAAAGTGACTTAGTACGTGATGCAAGTCACAAGTATTTCATCCTCATGGTTGGTGATAACTCTCTTCCCTATGAACATCGTACTATGGCTGTCTTTGTATTGACAAATATTGTGAGGAATTATCGAGCAGGTCAACAAGCAGCCCTGACTGCAAATTGTATCTCTACGTAAGTTTTGCTTTGTCACATTCATGTCATAAATGTTTCTCTCATTGTATAAATTCTTTACTTAACTATTTTATCATCCTTACTACAGGTGCCTTGAAGCTCTCGATGAGAGTGACACAGAACTTCGCCGGTGGGTTTGTATTTGTCTTGGACTAACATGGGCTGATTTTGCTGCAGCTCGTTGGGTTGGTGTGAGAGACTCTGCTCATGAAAAAATTTATAGTCTATTGGATGATCCAAATCCAGAAGTGAGAGCTGCTGCTGTCTATGCTCTTGGAACGTTTATAAATAGTGGGAGTGAGAGGACTCAGCATGCAAATGCCATTGATCATTCTGTGGCCATGACAATTATTACAAAACTATGTGGAGATGAAGCTTCCCCTCTTGTTCGACAAGAAATCGTTGTTGCCCTTCATAATTTTATACTTGTATTTGAAAATAATTTTATTAATGTTGAACAACATCATATTGCCCTACAAGAAACACAATTATCCTCCTCCCCCGTGAGCAGTAATATGGGAATGAGAAGAATTTCAAGTCAAGCAAAAATGCGTATTCTTAGTCATGCAAATCAACTCGCAACCGTGACTGGGGCTGAGTCACATACAGCTGCATCGGACTCTATTCGTCGTGTAGCTTCTAGTAATTCTCTGTCAAGTATTTTCCATTCAAATCCACTGACATCTGCATCTGCTGTTGGAGGAATTTATGGAAAAGTTTGGGCAGCCATGTCCACGTATGAAAAAGATTCTTATCCATATGTTGCTCTCCTTGCTCGTACCGTCATGGATTATATTCGACAAAAGGCTCGAGAGTCAATGAATAGTGTTGTAGCTTTAAAGGCACTTGGAAATTTGACGACATCCACTACACCAACGAGAACATCAACCCCACTAGCTAATAATAATAATAATAATAGTAACACGAATAATAATAGTTTATCACAATCGCCAGATCCAAATTCAAGTATAGTTAGTAATGGTAGTGGTGGAGGGGACTCTTCTTCAAAACCTAAAGAAATCATTCCCCTAGTTGGAACAAAATATATTGAATGGTGTTGGGATCGTTTTGCAAGACCAAGCATTCCTGGCTATGCCAATGGAATTGGATTTGCGTCTCAATCAACACTCAGCTCAGTAGACCCGCAAGATCCAGTTCATCATACAAGAGAATGGCGATACTTACGGAATTCAGCAATTCGTCGTAATTGTTTTAAAAGACCAACTTCATTCCCTGGGTAAATAATTTTTCAATTATATTTTTGCTTCAGTTAAAGTGTTTTTATGTCGGATACAAAGTTACGTTATGACATGTGGCTGATTTTTAATTCTATTTTTTTTATTTCATGTCCAGTAAAATTGAGGAACAAATGTTTAGTTCAAAAAATCTACATGGTCATCATGCCAGTACACCGGGTTCATCGACAGCTTCTTCTCCATCCTTTTCTTTCTCATCTCATTCATGTCCGTCAATAGTCAAACTTCATGAATATGAAAAATTATTAATTTCATCAGAAATCTCTATGGTTTGTTTATACGAGTTGGGTGAAACTTCTCGTCTGTTAGCCAAATGGGAAAATAGTAATGATGCTCGAATTACCTCCATTGACTGGGTTAATGCTCATGACGAAAGTCTAGTGATGGTTGGAGGGGATGATGGAACAGTCAGATTTTGGAGTCCAGAAGGTGACAAGACAAAACCAGTCACGTCGTGGAATGCTCTAGCTGATGTTGGCCATTTGAATAAATCATCCAAAGCATCTGGTTTAATTGTTAAATGGGATGCAGAGAAGGAAAGAGTTTTAGCCACTGGTGAGTATTCATTTTTTATTTGTTTTTTTGTCCGATATTTTATTGATACGCAAAAAATTCGGCAAATCAGTCACAATAAGCAACATGGACCTAATCATTATCTTGTTTAATTTTATTTACAGGGGATGCCAAAATGATTCGTGTTTGGGATGTCAAGACAGAATTTAAAAAAGGGGACTGGCCAACTGGATGTGATTGTCCAGTAACATCAATTGACATTCATAGATGTGAACCACATTTAGCAGTTCTTGGTTTAGAAGAAGGGTCAGTACGTTTAATTGACTTTCGTCTACCACCAGCCGAGTGTGGTGTTGTCACTTGGAGAGAATTTGGTGACTCGTGGATTGTAAATGCAGCTCTACGATATGATAGAACAGTGGTGGCTGGGAGTGCTAATGGGAAAGTTAGATTTTTTGACTTAAGGTCAAGATCACCAACAAAAACATTGGACACTGCCTCAGACATTACAGCTCTTGCAGTTCATCCTCATTTACCTTATTTTGCCAGTGGCTGTTTAAATCACTCAATTAATATCTATGGTTTTCTGGGTCAAAGTGCTTTTCTGTCCAATAAAATTAGCGAAGGTTTATTCGTCTCAGGAAGAACGGGCGCCGTCGCATCTGTAAGTAATTTTTAGATAATATTGTATATTAAAATTGCATAATGGTTAGCGCTTTTATTAGAAATGTAGACAAAACGTTTTTTCGCTTTCGTATTTTTTATTTTACAAAACGTGCATCTCAGTTTAATATTACATACTTTTTTCTAAATATTTCAGCTACATTTTCATCCATTCAAACCCTTCTTGGCCTCCGCAGACTCGTACTCTGTAAACGTGTACAGGGCAAAGGCAGCTCTATTGTAACTACATTATCACAAATAAGAATTAATTAATTATCAATTTATTTGATTTTTGTTGTGTCCAATTCATATAAAATTATTATTCCTACTTTAAATTATACTCTTGTTATTCTTATTGTAATCTATTTATATTAAGAAATAGGAATTTAGTTACCTAATTTCTTTTAGACAGACAATCTTTGTTTTTTTTTGTTTTTCCTTTTTCTCATGTGACGTTGATACTTGAAATTCTTGATTGAACTCAAGAACATATATATTTTTAATTGCCATTAAATCATGATTATTATATTTTAAGTTTTTTTTTGCTTAAATTGAAGACTTTTTTGTTTTTGATTGTAGTCGTCAATTTTTTCATGTTAAAATGTTCACTTTGGTCTTCATACTACAAATCTTTTTAAAGTGCTGAGTTTAGAGAAAAGAAAAATAATAAGGTTGACGTGAGTGCTCCAAATTTGTTGTCCATATAATCAGTGCTATATAAGGTTTAATATAAAATAAAATAATAATAACTGTATGCCATGATGATACTTTTGATCCCACGTTGCGCAAGACTCTATATAATATATCTTTAATAATAAATAATAATGATATACAAATATATATAAATATATATTGACCTCGAAGAAGTACCTATACATATAAATTAAATATAAATACATACATATATATATATTATATCGAATACAATACAAATTACAATACGTAGTTGAATATTTAGCGATGACGACGAAACGTCTCTACTGTAAAAAAATCTTAAAATTTTATTCTGTAAAATATTGTTGTTGTTTATCGTTGATAAAAAGTACAGTACATGTACCTAAATAACACGAAAACATCCTGTATGTCTGTATCATGAATTTTTTTTTTGTTGTTGTTGTTGAGTATTTGTTGAGAAATTTGCAAATAAATATGGGTAAAATGTACCAAAAAAATGAACAAAGAGTGTTTTTGTTGAAAGTCATAAATAATAAATGACGGATGTGTACTCCAGGAGGGCATAATGAAAATGAAAATATAGGTTAAAAGTATTAGGACTGTACAGAAGGTACCGTTATGGCTATGGTAGACCATAAAAATAAACTTTAGAGACTAATGTGGGCCGTCCTACACGTACCACCGACGAGGACCAAAAACTTTCACCAATTCCTTGAGGCAAAAACGTGCTCAATTGACAATAGTAAAAGGACTAAAGTGTAAAATTAGTAGAGTGATTTTAAAGCCCCATTTTAAATTTTGTATGGATCTTGACACAGTGAAGTTCACTATAGAGCTCGACCCCGTACTCTACTTACTATTTTTATAAAATAAACTTACAAGATGGCTTGTCTAAAGATAGAATGACCTATGGCAAGAAAAATTTCTAGTTCAGTCTCTTGAGGACAATTGAGAATGAAATTGACTGCTAAATGTAAAAGCGTGCATGAATTAAATTGTAAGTACATTAAACATTAGGTATATTGTTTATTACGTAAATGATAAAACTGCATCTCTTGACCTAATGTGTACATACCAATAAAGTCTACATAATGACCGTAATTTATACAGTGCACATTTAGGTAGTTGTATTATTATTGAAAGACTCATTTATTAGTGCATGCAAATGTTGTAAATAAAACAATTTAAATTGGGTAAATATTTTGTGGTGTCTCAAGTGCTCACGCTCACATCAATTTCATAAAATTAAAAAGAGACTTGTATAATGTACAAGGGTTACAAATTAATCTTTTAATAATTTTATTAATTAAATTACCTAATTAATTTTTATTATGTGGGGCAGTTTTCTAGAAATAAAAGTTCATGTCTTTCATAATGAGAGGAATATTTACATATAAGTACTATACATGTAGAATGGACTAAACGGATTTGAGAAGAGTAAAAGAATACGATAGTCTTTTCTTCTGAATTTTAATGTAACATGATCATGATGTCTCTTCTGTCTTTGCATGTTTTGACAGTCAAGAAAGAAGAAGATTGAGCCGGTTAAGGTTAGTTGACTTTTTTTTGTGGGTCAATTGAACAAAGTAAAGAAAAAGTGGCAGGTCCACTTGATCCTCATTCGTCTCGTGTTTTACTATATGTACATGAGAGACAAGATTCATACATTATTTTATAACATTGTGGGTCCTTATCCTTAACTATTATACAGTGTGGCTCTAATGACATTAGAACATTGACTTGATTTACTGGATTCAGAAGTTCAAAATCTTGAAAAATTAGTCGCACCACCAACAACAACAATTGATTGTGCGTGGTGTAACCAAGCTAAAGGGTAAACTCACGTAATATTTTCTCTTCTATTATAAAAAAAGTAGAATGAGACTGATTATTATTACGTAGCATTAAAATTATTATTCTTGTGGACACATCATAATAATTATTACACTAACATGACTTGTGTCTAATACAAGAATAACACAATCTTATTTAGTTCCCTCCAACCCTCCAAGACTACAATTAGAGTCAAAGCACGTAAATAATGAGAATTTAATATCAAATTCCAATCAAGTTTTACATTATTTTGATTACAACAAAAAAAATTAATTAAAGCCGTTTATGTTGACTTTGATGACGATTATCTGTAAAATTGTTATTTATTGCTGTACAGGATGAGTTAGAAATACCGTTCTGTTAGTTTTTCAACAAGAGTACATGCAATTGTAGTTTAGATAAAGTATAATAAATGTTGATGTGTAGAGTTTTTTTAGTTGTTTTAATGATTGTTCATGTTATTGTACACAGTTTTTTTTCGCATTGAAAAGAGTCTTGAAGGGAATACAAATGGATTGAGGATACAGATGAGGTGTACGGTCATCTTTGTAGAGATGTGATATGTATGCAGATAGACTGCATTTCCATTGGGAATAAGAATCCTGGTGCTCCTTCTGTGGTCTGAGGGGGAGGGGGGTAAAGAGAGAGATACTTATAATATGTACTATTATATAGGAAGTGTTTTTGTGTGTGAAAGTGAAATTGAACCTGTTATGGCAGGAGTAGTCTCCACTCCAGAGAGGAGGAGATACATAAAAAGATTGTTATCGACTTTTAAACATCTTGGTTATTCTAAAGTAAATGAGAATAACCGAAGGACAAGAAGGAGCCCCAGAGATTCAGTCAGAGAGAGGAGTTTGGCTACAAAGAAGCCAAAGAGTTTAGCCACCACTATAACAAACCCCCCTCCTCCTCACTGAAAAACTTGCCGATCACTTGACTACTGACCGTAGGTCCCAGTCTCTTTTAATCTTTATAGTGAGCGTTAGCTCAAGTCGCTTTCGTTCACTTGGTAGTCTTCGTCAATCTTTAAGGTAAAATTTTCACAAATTTCACAAATTTTATTATTATTTTAGGTACTCCCTCCATATACATATCCTCCTCATTATCAATTTAAATTTTTAAAATTTCTTTTTAATTTCTCTTGTGAAATTATAAATGTTAATTTTAATTTCAATTTTTTCTAACTAATTTTTTATTTTTTTTTTGACTTCAGTGGTACGGAAGGGAAGATGGGACAGTGTCGTCAATTTCTGTTGGTACTCATCGTGACAGTATTCAGTCTGTCAAATTTTGTGACAAGTCAAGAGGACAATGGAGGACTGAAACCAAATGCTCAACAAATAGAGAAATTATGTAAAGATCGTCCAGAAGAAGAATATTTTCGACTGAGTACTGAGGGAGATTGTCGTGATGTGGTTCGGTGTGATCGAGCTGGTTTGACGGGTGCCATTCGATTGGCGGGTGTCAAGTGTCCCAATGGTCTTGCTTTTGACATTCACAAACAAACTTGTGACTGGAAAGGGCGTGTCAGTAATTGTGACAAATTGGAAAGTAAGTCTATAATTTTTCAACTCTTCTCTCTCTCTCTTTCTCTATAAAATCTTGTTTCTATTCTCATGTACTATACCTCTGTTATTTTATTTTCTATTCATCATATATATATATATATAAATGTATAGGTCTAAAGATTTTCTTTTCTTCCTGACTCTTTATTAATGATGATGTGTGCTGTACAGTCTCCTTTGTCATAAACTTGTAGTCAAATAATGTACAGAGAGAAAGAGAGACTGTGAGTAGCTGTACACGTCTACCTAACCAATAGGCTAAATCATAAAGTCTAATTAACTGCAATCTACAATCGCATCAGAAAAGTTTTGGTAGTCGACAGCTATCATTGATGGCATATCGACCATCATGTTGCTAGCATGCAGGAGGAATGAAAGCTCACATCTGTACTTTGGGTATTGACTATTGTTGTCATGATTATTATAATAATGTACGACAACCTTCTCTCTCTCTCTCTCTCTCTCTCTCTCTCTTTTAGTCTCTTGAAGTTTGAGGCTGTGTCATTGTTGTTCTTTGTGACTGCATTTGACTCGAACATTGACCGTTTAGAATTTTTTTTATGTACCACAAGTACGACTTGTCATTAGTTGAACAAAAAATTGGCAACGAGTCAGATATTTGTCTCTCTACACTTGAATGTCCATACTTAAATTTTAATCATTGAGCTCTGAATGAAATTGGTTTAGTTTAGTCATTTTGTATACAAATTTTTGTGCATTATTCAAGGAGAGAACCTTGTCTTGCATTTATCCTGTAAGTAATTGTAATTATAACAGAAAGGGCATTATAATTACTTTAAATAATAGGAAGGAGACTACAGATTAGTTTTCTTTTAACTGCGAACTCATTTGTAGTCCTTAGTCCTCAGTATTTGAATCAAAGACTGATGTATTTATGTAGGATATAAACTAACGGGTGTACATTATACATGAGTCTCGATCAAGAAAAGAGAGAGCAAAATTATAATTAAATATTGAACATTACTTTTAATTTCCTTGAAATGTTTTATTTAATAGAACCTCGCAAAGTTTTGCCCAACTTAGTGACGGATGAGCCAGTTTGCCCCGACGGTAAACTTCAATGCGGAAATGGTGAATGTATTGAAAAGGCCCTTTTCTGTGTACGTTTCTAAATAAATATTTATTAACTGTGGCTTGGCTCTTATTATTAATATACCAAAGACAAGTTCAATAAAAAAAAAATTTAAATTTGATTTGTATATAATAGGATGACAAGCCAGATTGTTCTGATGGATCTGATGAGAATGCTTGCAGTAAGTTAATTTACTATTTACATATTTCATTGATGTACATTAGAAATTCTTTCACGTAAAAATGGTACTCCATAACGGTAGTCAATCAATGAAAAAAGGTGAATGATTATTACAAAATTTTAATTTAATTTTACAGGCGTTGAGACGGATCCCAATAGGGCCCCTGAGTGTGACCAAACTCAATGTGTTCTTCCTGATTGTTTCTGCTCAGCTGACGGAACAAGAATTCCTGGAGCTTTGGAACCAAATTCCGTAAGTTATTAAATTAGTCTCAAACTATTTTACATGCATATGTGTATAATTGTGTTTGAATGGAAAATATTTAAGAGTACTTAAAAAAATGTAAATTATGAATTGAAAGTAATTAGAGAGAAAAAAAATGAGTAAGAGAAAGTTTTGTGTGAGAATTGAATTGTAAATTTAATGAGAAGGGGAAAAAGAACGATTTCAATAATTAATAAAACAAAGGTAGCATAAAAATGCAATGGAATTAGAAAGAGAAGAGAGTTGACATTTTGTTTTTATAATTGTGACAATAATTATTTTAATTATCTTTAGGTACCACAAATGATCACCATTACGTTCAATGGTGCCATAAATGTAGACAATGTTGATTTGTATGCTGACATTTTTAATGGAAATCGTCAAAATCCAAATGGTTGTCAAGTCAAAGGAACTTTTTTCAGTTCTCACAAGTATACCAACTACTCGGCTGTTCAAGAACTTCATCGTCAAGGACATGAAATTGCAAGTTTCTCTGTGACCAATAAAGACAATCCTCAATATTGGACAGATGGAACTTATGACGATTGGCTTGCGGAAATGGCTGGCAATCGACTTGTCATTGAGCGGTGAGATAGAGAGAGAGGATTATAGTCTATAGTGCTTTTTTGACAAGGGATAATAATAATAATTAATTTTAATTTGATTGATTACAGATTTGCTAATATTACGGACGGAAGTGTTATTGGAATTAGAGCTCCATTCCTTCGTGTAGGAGGAAACAAACAATTTGAGATGATGGCTGACCAGTTCTTTGTCTACGATGCCTCCATCACAGCACCCTTGGGTCGTGTACCCATTTGGCCATACACTTTGTACTTCCGTATGCCACACAAGTGTCATGGTAATGCACAGAACTGTCCTTCCAGATCTCATCCGGTATGGGAAATTGTCATGAATGAATTGGATCGACGAGATGATCCAACTTTTGATGAAAGTCTCCCTGGTTGTCACATGGTTTCATCTTGTTCAAATATTCAGACTGGTGAACAATTTGGTCGTCTTCTTCGTCATAATTTTAATCGTCATTTCTCCACTAATCGTGCTCCATTGGGTCTTCATTTCCATGCCTCATGGTTAAAGTCAAAGAGAGAATTTCGGGATGAATTAATTAAATTTATTGAGGAGATGTTGGGACGGAATGATGTTTATTTTGTCACCATGTTACAAGTCATTCAATGGATGCAAAATCCCACTGAATTAACTGCTCTTCGTGACTTTCAAGAATGGAAAGTGAGTTGACAATAATTAATTAATTAATTAAAAATTAGTAAGGGAAGAATTTTTCTTAATTCATAAAATCTCCTTCTATTTTCAGGAAAAATGTGATGTGAAGGGTCAACCTTATTGCTCTTTACCCAATACTTGCCCTCTGACCACCCGGGAGCTTCCGGGCGAGACCTTGAGACTTTTCACCTGTATGGAGTGTCCTCGTCATTACCCATGGATTCTTGACCCTACGGGAGACGGGGCTTCCTTTTAAAAAATCTGACACCTCCATAACAACTTCACTTTAACTATTTTATATGTATTGTGTAATTAATGTACTTTTTTGTATTTCATTTGAGTGCATCTGCACTTTTCATTGCCCATTAAATATTGTGTTTGTTACATATTATGTACATCTTGTCCATCCATTTATTTTTTTTCATATGAAATCATGAACAGAGGGACTACATGCGTTATTTTATGATTGAAGAAAAATTTCTCATTAATTTAAAGGAAAGGAATCAATTGAGACTTTAGTTTTCTTTTTCTTTTATTGTATTCTGCGATTAAAATTCTGCGGATTGGTAGCCAAAACACTTGAGTTGAGTAATACTTTTATACATTCTTTCACAGAATTACATTCCATTTTTTTCATTCCGTATATCTAGGTACAATATAAAAAAATCAATATTTTTTGACATGTTTTAATTAAACACTTTTGAGAATTTTTCTGTTTAAAAATTACTCATGTACAAATAATTCATACTACTGTAGTATTTACTAACATGACAAAAACAATTAATCAAATAAAAATCTTTTTCATAAAAAAAACATTTCAACATATAATTCTAAAAATACTTGTAACATTTAATGTGATGAAAAACTTTAAATTCTATATACATTCTACTTTTTGTTATAATCAAATTTAAATTAAAAATGGCAAAAACGGCCGGCCATAATTTATAGTAGACATAAGTAATTGACTATTCATGTCTTTGTGTTTACATGCACAATTTACGTAATATATGAATATATATATTGTAAGTATATCTTAATAATATATATTTTTAAGTATCTCTAATTTTCATTAACAGCACCTAGTTGGCTAGTTGAGAGAAATAATATTTTTCTTGTGGATATTTCTTTTTTGGTAGTGTGTTTCATCTAAACAAATAAAATTCAAATTTACTAATTTTTTAAAAACATTTAGATAACAATGACACGTTTCAAGACAACTAAGACAAGTATAAGTACCTTTGATATCAGGATATAAGAGAAATCTCGATCAATTCAATTACAATTTTTCTATTTGAATTAAGTAATCCCATATTATTATGAGTAGCCACCGGAAAGAACTGCTTCAACGAAAGCGCTTTTTAGAAAAACCCGAGGCCCACGGCAGTTTAGCAGACAGAGTCCATAAGTAGTAAATGATGATCGATCGAACAGCCAACTATAAACGACATGAAAAAACCATACAATTATTAAAAATACATATAAAAATTGAATAATATAGAGAAACAATTAGCCCATTTAAAAATATTTATAATTTACCTAGTAGTTTCTAAAATGTTGAGAGTTGCAACAGGAGTATCGGTGTTTTCGGTACCTTCTCTGTGATATCAAAAGAGTTGTGATGTTTTGAAATATTTGTACTTTTATGTCTTCGTCCTGGTTTGACTTTTTGACTACATATCCATTTTACAATACACGTCGTTCTTTTATATTTATATACCACTCTGTCCATATGTATATATAAATTAATAAATTTTTTTACAATTTTTCTTATTTAATAAGAGTCTGACACAACCATAAATTTTCCGATTGCATATTATATACACAATATATCATTACAAACTCATTATTTAACTTTGCTCCGTTTTAGCTTTAGTTTCCAACCGCTTATGACAAATAATACGTAATTAAATTGTATAGCATGTACATTAGTACATTACCGTAGAATATACAAACTAACAATAAGTAGTAAGTTATTATTACAGATGAGGTGACTATATGAGAAGCATAATTATTGACATTGATATATAACAACAACAATAACAAGAAAACATAACAAGTTGAATTTTAGTGCTATTGTTGTGAGACATACTTAGGTAATCGTGAACATAATAATAATAATAATTGACGAACAATTTATAACGCTGTAAACAAAATAAAAATCTAAAATATGTAAAAATAATTTCGTTTGATAATATAATATAAATAAATCATAAGACCAAGATCAACTTTATGACTATATGATTATTATTGTATATTATTATTTCTTTGTCACTAAAATCCAACTTTTTAAAAAAAGGTCAATCCATGTCACTCTTCTAATGATAA
>JAQIVZ010001730.1:0-28220 GCA_034700945.1 Arrhopalites spinosus
ACTGCGAAGGTCAAAGTGTCACTGGTGGTTCCACTTCCGGCTCCAAAAAGTCCTCCAATGGTGGCTTCAAGATTTTTCACTGGTACAAAAAATTAATGTTAACTATAACTTGAGGTACAATAATTGTTATTTAAACTGAGATTTAATTCAAATTTACCGCCAATTTCTCCGTAAAATACAGAAGATGGGTCTGTGGTGGTGCGCATTTCATGGAGGAAAGATTCTGTAAAATCATTCGGTGTGTCACTGATGTCATATTGTTTTGAATGTTTGGCCACAAATTCAGCAATAAATTCTTGAAAGGCCGTGACCGAGTTTTTTAAATTATTCCAACCCGACAAATTTGGAAAGGCTTTTGCCAGGGCGGGAAAAAATATCCCGATGGGAGACTCGGTGGATTCATTAAAGGCTCTAAAAATATTTAATTAAAATTATTCTTAATAAATTATTAATTATTTTGAATAAAATTTTGTATTTGTTTAATAATTTAAAATTTAAATTAAATTTAAATAATTTATTTAAACAATAATTGTTCTTACTTATTATTAGCGTCCATCATGTCATTCAAACGCTTGTCCTCCAATTTAAATCGTTGTCCTCCCATGATTGACCTTCATAAAATTAAGAGGTCAAAGAGTGAGCAAATAATTGTGATTAAATTAAAAATGGTGAGTACCAAAGGGAGTTGACGACAGCCAGTTGAATATTTCGTCTCACGCCCTGGGGCTTCCCTTCATTTGATTTCAGAAGATCAACAAACTCTGTAACTTCCTGCATTATGTTACCCTCCATCGTATTTTTTCCTGAATGAGGTCAACAGGTCAACACAATCCTTAGTTGATATTCTCTCAAATAATTTAATTTTGAAATTCTAAATTTTAAATAATTTTTAATTACCAAATCCATAATCTCTTAAATGACGAAGAGTAAATCGACGAATATCTAATACAATTTAATTTAATGGGAGATAATTAATTTGTAAAATTCAGTAAATATTTATAAAAAAAATTTACCAATCCATTTCTGACCGGAGGTTGACAAAATCCCTGCAAAGGAAAAAGCAGCAAAATTTAAATGATGTCTATTGTCTAAGATGTTAATTTTAAATTGTAATTTGTTAATTCCTAACCATAGTCTCCGCCACTGAATATTTTAAACACTTCCAAATTTGGTGCCCCAACTAAAACGGGATTGTTGTGGGCTTCTCTTGCCAATTTCGGATCGGAAATCACCACCATCCTATTCAAAAATAATTAATTGTAATTAGTTAATTAAAAATATTGTAAATGTTAATTAATAAATAAATTCCCTACTTGATGTTCATCATTTGGACCATCATGATATTTCCATAGTCCTTCACCCAGGAACTAAAGGTCAAATGGGGTCTCTTGCCAATAGCCAGCATGTTCCCAATCACCGGGATCCGCCATGGACCTGTCCCACACACACCCAAAAATTATAAAATGAAAAACCCGAAATGGGCAAATTAATTGAGGGGGTGGATCTTGACCTGGGGGGTAATTTTTGGCTTTTTCATCCCTGAAAAAGTACCACACAATGGCGGTGATGGCGGCAGAAAATAAAACGAGGGATAGGGAAACCATCTTTCTCAATTATTTCTACAAATTTTGGCAAGCCCGTGCAAATTAAATTGGAGACAGGCTCTCTCCTCAATTGAAATGTGACTGTAGAGTTTTGCGTCGTAAAATTGAGACGAAGGTTTGTAATTTTTTATCTAGCTAATGACTTTGAACATGAAGATGAAATGAATTGGGGGAGGGGGGCCATTGTGTTGAGATGATAAAAAAACAGTCAAGAGTCCCGACAAAAAAAGATTGACCAATTTCTTTATGTTGGCATGCAACAACACTCAATTGACATAGCCTTGATAGCCTTGATGTTTTTTTTTGACAAAATCCATGCATGCCTCTTGTGGACTTTATATAATTTTAAAATAAACACTTAAAATTGCATACAATTTAATTTTAATTATTGCTCTCCCCCTCTTCAATTATTTTTTGGAAAGATGCCACTAGACAATTCACCTGGTCATTTAAGGCCTTGAAAATGAAAGTAAAAAAAACTCATCGATATTTTGACAATAAATTGTACTATTGACAATTTAACTAAATTTATATGTTTACTGGTAAAATAAAGAATGTTACTGTAAAACAAAATGTTTATTTACTATTTATTTACCTACTGAATTGAGTCTAGACATTAATTTTCATTGAAAATTGACGTGAAAATGAGACATTTAATTAAATTTTATTGATTCTAAATTAAATTTAATCAACTTAAATTGATTATTTAACTACCCAATTCCCGAAATAAAATATGGTGACACCCCAAACAATAATTAGAGAATTTTTGTGAAAAAAAACAACCTTGCAGTTTTACACCACAAAAAAAAATAACTAAAAAACTTTCTACAGCTCAAGAATGTCTAGTGAATACATTTTCTGGTAGACAATAGTATTAATTCATGAATTAAATTGCTGGCCATTTTTAGTTGATTAAGATGTGTTGAAAGGAGCCAGACCTTTGGTAATAGAGGCGGGTAGGGAGACTTGCCTAGACCTAAATTTCTTCAACGTCATTTTATAATTATAAATTTCATTTGGAAGTTCATTTTGCTTTTTGTTTGTGATGAATGAATGCTTGTACCTGATTTTTGGTTCGGGTCGTCACTTTTTCTTAGATGGAAAAGTCATAATCCTACAGATCGTCTATTTCTATTTTCTCCCTTTTGATGGCAATTGTAGGGTTGAGTTTAACAACCGCGTGTCTGGACCTAAATTTATTCAACGTCATTTTATGATTATAAATTGTCCTTTGCAAGCTTACTTTCCTTTTTTTGGAAAGAATGATTGCCTATACCTGATTTGTGGTTGGCACTGAATTGTCGATGGAGTAGAAGAGTCAGAATCCAATATGTCGTCACTATCAACCTCCTCTTTGATGTCAATAGGCGGAACTACGCCAGTATTATTTTTTGTAGATGGAATGGACGGCACAGGATGAGTATCTCTATTGATCTCGTCAATTCTCTCCTCGCTGATATCATCAGGCGTGAGTAGAACATGAGAATCTTTTGTATGTGGAATAGAATAGTCACCATCAAAAGCATCCATTTCAAACCACACATACGGACTTGGTTTCTTCGATTCTCGAAATGCTGAACAAGCCGACAGCTGAATTTAACAAATATGATTATCAAAAAACTATTTTAAATTAAAATCTTTAATCAAAACTAAACATAAAATAAATAGTTTAAGAATATTCGTTCATACGTCGTAGTAATGAACCTCCATCTGAGTATTGCGTCCTGCCCACGTGTCCCGATTTTTATGTAATGGGTACTCTCACATTTTTCTCAAAACCAGTTCAATCCACTTGACATCAGCTTAGTCATCCGCTTTTTGATGACCCCGGGTCTTCGTTTACTCAATCCTTTGTATATAGCCCATCCCTCATTTGCACTGAATGAGTCATCATTTTCAAAACGTTTCCGATTGTGGGCAAAGTGAATGACCTTCTCCTCCAACTTTAGGCGTCTCATCTTCTCCATGAAAAAGTTCCAGTGCAATTCAAACTGATTTGCCTTGACTATGAGGACACTCTGGGGCCTGTTCAAAGTTTGTTGGATGAGCGCTGGGACTTGTTGGGGGCAGACTGTCCTCGTGACCAGAAAGGGCTTGATGTCATTTAACCATCTCTTGCAATATGGAAACGTACCACAATTTTCTTCTTCCTTGGACTCCCCTCTATCGTCTGATCTTTGATCCATCAATTTATCATGTAAATCTTTACACTCATAATAACATTTATTGTTAGCCTCACTTAAAAATAATTTTTTAAAAGCAAAATTATGGAGTCCCAGTTTTGTCATCATATATGAAGCACCCGATGTAATTTTGAAATGATTCATATAAGTCAAAATAATGACTTCCATTTTAAAGTTGGATCCTTCAGAACAAAAATCTTGTGCCAGGTCACTAAAGTAAATTGATTCCATGTCTCTTTCTCTTTTTTCCCCATAAAAATCTTTGACCTTGGTCCATTTTGTTACGAACGGATAGGGTGAAGCGAAGTCAGAGTGGACTACGGCACGATAATCATTCACAAGGATAAAAGTTCCGAGAAGCCACAACGCCAATAAAATTTTGAGTCTATTCACTTTTTTCCATTTTTCAACTTGGCCAGCTTCATTTTGTCCATCTTTTGACAATGGCGGCTCTACTCTGTCACTTTGTTCCATGAAAATCCCAAAAAACCAGAAAATAATCCCGCCCAAATTACCAGCCAGAAGATGGAGACTCCATTTAAAATTTTGATTTTGTTGACAAGACCAAACAAGAGGGCGGTAGCGACGGTGGTGAGGACAGAGAAAGAGAAAATGAGCCAAGTGATGAAGTCAAAGGATTGAGTGTAGATTTTAAAGGGCGACTGAAATTGATTAATTGACCTGACCCGGTCAGCCGTAATGAAATTAAGTCTGGTTTGTGAGGTGATGAACCAAAATGGATTTCTTGGGTCATCTTCTGGCTGTCAGGGCCCTAGCGCCGAGGCGGCGGGAGTATGCCGGCCGTCAAGCCGGGCCAGGCCAGGTCGGCAAGGGGTCCGGGCCAGCTGTGAATAAAGGCCGGGCCTACAAAATCCCACTCATTTAATTTAATTTTCGCTAAATATATCTACATATTCATTCAACACGCTCATGGGTTTATGTTATCCGTGAAATATTTCTTTGCTCTCAAACTGCAATGACAGGGTAAAAAGTTGGAGTATGTAAATAAAAAAGTATTTGGAACCGGGGGTGCATAATCTGGCAATTTTGCCGAGCCAGGCTCGGTGGAGAAATTTCGAAAAATTCATTTAACATTGTGGGTATACGACGGAGGAAACTTGTGCAAAAAGTTTTAATGTTATGTTAATGCGGTGCAGGTTCGGTCAAACTGTGGACCTGCTCGGTGAACCGTTTTGGTCATGTCAGATTATGCACCCCCGTTTGGAACTAGAGTCCAAGTTTGTCTTTTGTTGGCCTTTTCTTGTCTCTACTTTTTATTTGTGCTTTTCTGGAATGAATGGAGAAAGAATGTGCATGGGTCCAGGGTCGACAAGCTTTTTTGGGACAAACAATTTTTACAAATTATGCCATTCACTTGTAAACATGATCCGGAACACAGTTGAGACAATAACTTTTGGAATTAATTATTTCGCAACTACGTTACAATTAACTAAATGGATAATATGATGTTGTAGCCTATGAAATTCTACGTCGCGTAGTATAAGATTGATCATGGAAACTATTACTGGTTTTCTTATTTCTGAAGTTTTAGAAGAGTGTGATTTTCAGAAATATTACAGATATTTGAAAGTCATTTTTTGGAAACTTATTTTCAATTGTTCAAGTTTTCATTAAATCCCCGATCTGTTAGTGCCATGTTGCAGACTGGTCTATTGGCAGTCTTGGCTTCTAAATAGCCACCATTCCCAAAAACATTTAATTCCGTTGGGTAGAAAAAAATTGGGACCATTTTTCAAACATGCTTTTTTCGGAAAACACCGGACGCGCTCAGTTTTTGATGCGTCAAATTGTTGAAACAAATACGAAAATTTTTGTGGGCAACAAAAAACTTTGATATTTTCATAGTTGTAGCCCCAACTCATGTAGTTTAATTTAATATAATGGGCTTGTGATAAAGTGCCCGTGGTCAGCAGCAAAAAAATATCAAAGGCAGATCTATCGATTTTTCGACTTTCTTCATGTTTGGGTCAATTACACGGGGACCCTTGTAACAATTTAGACGGGCCTTATATATTCGTGTTTGCCAGTTAACAGAGATACTATACATATGCATATTGAACCAATTTCTATTAACTGGACGAAACCAAAAATAATTGTTTGTGAAATTTTTTTTTTCACTTTTGTAATTAATCACGTTTTTGAGCACTCTCTTTAGGTTGGTGCCATTTCATTGATACCTACCCGATCTTTATAAAACTTTGTCATAAAATCGGGCAACCATCCTACATAAACATACTATAAATTTAGCACCCTGTTAAGTTTACTTAAGAAATGCCCTGCCGCCCCCCCCCCCCAGGCCGGGCCCGCGGGTAGCATCGCCACCTCTAAAGTTTTGGCGCTAGGGCCCAGCCAGTGGCTGACGGGTAAATTTAATAAATTCGGAAAAATTAAGCCCGCTATGTATTGCCCATTCTGTATATTCTGACTCATTGCTTGTCATAATAATTGTTGCATTAAGGGTAGACAAGAGGGAGCCAATGGTTGCCACTTGAAGGGACTCTTGACCTTTTGCCATTCCCTTGACAGGTGACTGACCTTCCCATTTATTTTCCAGGATCGAATACTCTTTATACTTTGTACTTTAAATTCTCATCGTAGAACATCAAAATCTCGGGGGATAGTTCCTCAATTTTAGTTTGAACACATCTTTCAAATTTTGGATAGGGTGACCCGGCCAAATCCGGACAATGAATTAAATCCCGCCTCTTCTTCCTATAAAAACCTATCCACCAGCCTTGGTCAACGTATCTAGTTTGCAGGGGGTTGGGGTGAGTTAATTTATTTTGAATAAATAAATATACCGTCCGACCTCCATCCATGATGGTCGCAATCCAACCAGCTTGTTCGAGAGATTGAACGAATGAGTCAATTTTGATGGTTTTTTTATAACCCACAAAAATTGTTTGGAATGGCAAAATAAATTTGAATCCCTTATAACCAAACCAAATCATGGACTGATAATAAATGCTGTTGAGTACATTTTCTGCAATTTTTTCCGGCCCCATTGATGGATACCTTGACTCAAGTTGGGGAGGGTAAAAGGGGTTTGGGAGTAAAACAATTGAAATGTACAACCTCAAATATTTAAGTGAAAAAATGTTCTTTATTTGTTCTTCAAACATGGAATCCTGACCAAAAGGACGTGGTTCTTTATTAAAAGGACGGCTCCGAATTACTATTGGTCGCCTTATTTCTCGATATCCTTGCTCAACTCTCCCCTTTTCGTTGAAACCCTTTTGGGTTTTTTTGTCTGGTTGGGAGGTCACCTCGTCGGCGTCCTTTGAGGGAAAAACGTCGAGAATGAGGACGAACCAATTAAGGGGGAGGTGGCGAATTATTCCCGCATGTAAATTGACTCCTTCTTCTTTGTCCCCTAACTCCATTTTGAAATCCTCTCTCCCACCCCACGCTCTCAAGACGGCCATGTTTAAAAAAATAAAGAGGAGAATTGGAGAGTAGAAATGCATAATTAAATTCAGTTTTTAAACTTTTTTAGGCAAATTCTTTTGTTGTTTGAAAATATTTTTTAAAATATGTTTTACTTTTATAAAGTTAAAGGAATATATGCACCAAGTACCTATTCTGGGCCAAGAAAAATTTGATCTCATCGTTTCGAAATTTAAATTTCCCAGTCAACTCAAGTAGGTTGGTCAGGAATCTGACCGATTTATTCACTGAAAAAGTTTTGTTTGGCCTCCAGAGGGCGTCAAAGTTGAAAAGCATTGCATTTTCAGCAAAATTGTAAACAAACAAAATTCACCTCAAAACCCCTTCAAAAAGTCAAATCGAGGGTCCTGATGATAAATCCATACCTTAGAAATTGGCAAAAAAATCGTTGTCCCACTATGTCCCGGGAAAACAGTCACAACAGGTCATTGCTTGACCTGTGTTTTCAACATTCAGGGTATGCTTCAAAAATTCTGAAAAATTGTAAAAGGATCCTCCTTGGCCTCCGTGTCAACCTCCATGCTATGGTCATAGTGACATTTTTATTTATGTGACCTCTAGGGGTGACCAAAGATCCTGTGTGGTGACCAACAAGTTTACAACTTCGTTTTCACAGGATTTTCTTGAAAGTTGGTGGAAAGCCGCCGCATGACCTTCTGATCAGACTTTGTATTTGCACTTTTGTGACGTGACCTTTAGCTTGACCTCTAAGAGTCAGTTTACGAATGATCCTATAGCACTGTTTCGTAAGGTCAGCAAACTCTGAAAAAAATTCTGGAACATGCCCAATTAAGTAAGGAACAACTTTTTCTTTTGAATTATGTCAAAATACTTACATCCGTGACCTCTAGTGGTCACAAAAATCACTTTGGTCACTTTGACCTCGTCTGCAGGTCAAAGAAATGAGTTTTGTGACACAATATATTAACTAACATTGTTCAGCATCTTAATATCTTTACACCTGAATTTTTGCAGAATTGTAGGTCAACTGGGGTCACAGATATAGGGCACTTGGCAAAGTGCCTTTTAAAGGTCAAACTAGAAGTCACCAGTTATTTTGTGCCCACGAAATATCTTTGGAATAGTATTCTTTATCATTTTACAAAGTTCCATCAAATTCCGTTGACAGGAATAGTCAGGAGCCACTGTGACATCGAGTGACCTCAGTTAGTTTTTCGTGACGTAGGCGCCGTAGTGTTTATGGGACTAATTAATATTGTGCCTACAATAACAAAAAATTCTGACTCATCGTGAGTCATGAGTATTTTTGCTTTTTCTTTCATTTTATCGCATTATTCTTTTACCCACCTACTTCACTAGTTTATCCATATTATTTTGTGTCGTTTCAATTAAAATTTTCTACACATCCAACAAGTTGGAGACTTTGTTAGCTAATTTTCAATTGCCTTTTAAATTACATAAATATTCAAGGGGCATATCATCAAAAGGCCTTTGGCTGTTTTACAAAAAGTGTTACTAAAAATTCAAAGAAGCTGTAATAAAAAATCTTCTAAGGTTTTTGTCAAAACCCTTTGAATTTTTTTGCATTTTCATACTTGACCATTTTTCATGATGACTGACACTTTTCGATGTAATTAAGGTCACACGAGGTCAATGAGTCATTTGTGCCAAGAGTAGAAAGTTTTAATAAAGATGGCACAATCAAAAACGGAACTCTTTTTACAAACATTTCATAATAACTAAGGTCACAAAAGGTGAAATGATTTCAGGTCACTTGTACCAGCTAAAGAATGTCTTTGCTGAAATGGCACAACAAAAATAAAAGGTGCAAAATGTCAGCTGCCTGAGTTTTGGTGTAATTTAGAAGATTTTACATTAGAAAAAAATTTATGCAAAAAAAACTCATGACTCACGATGACTCAGAATTTTTTGTTATTGTAGGCACAATATTAATTATGATTATTCCTCTGATCTACGCTGTAAATAATTTAAAAAAATTAAATCATAAAGAAATTATAATTGAGAGGCTTGGTGGAAGAAGTTACGCTGTTTTTCTTGTATTTTTTTTCGCCTGTAGTTTACCTTGATTTTCAACGCGCGACTCGGTTTAATTCAAATAATAAAAAAAATGACGTTTTTTGTTTGTAATGTTTGTATTGTGACTGGGATTGACTTGGTTAATTACTTTAATTAAAGTAATAGTGTTTGAAGGCATCACACAATCCAAGTCAATCCCAGTCCCAATACAAACATTACAAACAAAAAACGTCATTTTTTTATTATTTGAATTAAACCGAGTCGCGCGTTGAAAATCAAGGTAAACTACCGGCGAAAAAAAATACAAGAAAAACAGCGTAACTTCTTCCACCAAGCCTCTCAATTGTAAAAAAAACACGTCAGAAATGTAAGTCATTTCTGACATAGTTTCAAGTATTTTATGCTTAATAGTTCACACAAGCGTCAAAAGTTGAGGTAGGGAGCATAATTATATTATATTAAATTATAAAATAAATATTTTAAATTAAATTAATACATTTATTTATTTCACAAAAGGATGATTGAGAGACGACACGTGCAAATAGCGTAGGCTCAGAGGCAGCTGTAAGAGTGAGAGGAATCTTAGAAATGGGGTTTCCCTCTTGTGTGAATTCTGACTGAAATCGTCTAGCATTTGTAAATACGCCTTCGGGACACGAAGTTCGTGTGTTTGGTTGTGGAAAAAATTGTGTACTCTTGATTCACTTTAGAAAGTTTCGTCAAAGAGAAAGTCGAAAGAAATGATATCCATTACTCAATTTATTGTTTTTCATTCCATTTTATTTGTTTTACAGAATGGAAGCTTCAAGTCCCGCCTTACAAAAATCAATTTTTTCCTTGATGCCAATTGAAATTGAAATTTTATTGAATCAATAATCCAACCCCTACAAAATTAACCTCGGACAGTTGTCTCCGCTGTCAAGCTTTGTATCCATTTGAGGTCAACTTTCTCTACTGAGGTCACATTCCATTTTTAATGGTCCCATCTTTAAAGTACTATTGGGTCTGATTAAAAATATTTTTTTGACCTGCTGTACATTCACTCTTTAGGTCATTTGGTTTGAAAAATTTAAAGGGGGAAACGGTTTCCCCCTTTGCCGGAAACCGAAAGGGGTCAGGACTAGATGGTCAGGCCCTGACCTGTAGAAAGCTTGGAAAACAAAATAAAAAGTTATATTTTACACACAGAGTAACTATACGCATACTTGCTCTGTGATTTTACATGAACAAAAACGTTACGGCCATTACGTTTGTGTGGGAACACTGTATGTACATTATGCCATCTAGCAATTGAAATATCAACAAAAAATGTATTTCACAAATTATGGTAAACATCAGGGAAACAAGGATTGACAGTCAAGACATCCTTGTGGAATACTTATGTGTCATGGTTTTAATAAAATTGTCATTTAAGACTAAAGTAATCTAGTCTAGGTGTGTACAATTATTCGTGTCATTTTATAAAATTCAAAATTTCAACCTTACACATTTTACACACACCAATTCCCCAACTAGGCTTCCATAATTGGCCCAATTTCATAAAATCTAACCAAATCTTGATGATGTCAATTAAACGTCGAAAATACCAAACCAACTCTATGAGGTTTTAAAAATAGATTACGCTCATGAGTGTCGTTCAGAATCACCCCATCTGACGGTAAAAGTTGTTTTGTTGGATACACAAATATAAATGTTAAGGACTCTCAGAATTAACAAACTAAGAATAATAAAAATTGAAAATTGAAGTAGATCATAAAACAATTAATTAATTAAATAAAAAATTAATTAAAATCACAAGAGTAGTCAAAATCAAACAATTTTGAATCACATGACCACTCCCCCTCCTCGTAGTCCCCCTGGTGGTTTTGACTGTTGTTGTAGTGGTCACTTTTGTAGGACACAATTTTCGAATTTGTTCAAACTCTGTAGGGACCCCTTGAAATTCGAATCCTTGGGTCAAAATAATTTTATCAATGAGAAAAAGGTCATCCTTCGTAAATTGTGGCATGATAATTTCAATCTACAAATAAATTAAACATTTAAATATAATTATAATTTATTAATTAATAAATTATACTTACTGGAGTATCCACCGTGGAATTAAGATGAATTAATTGTTCTTGCCATTGGTAGCCCCAACTAGCAAAAAGGGTGTAGCCCCGTACATTAAATACAGGGCTCACTTCAATTCTTTGGGTGCCGTCCGGGCCCTTCATATGAGCGTAGTATTTAATTAACATAAATGTTGGCCCGGGGTCAGTCCAATCTGGATCGGATACCAAAGATTCATTCAAATAAAATTGGAAATCGGTAGATGGATCTTGACCCTCAAATTTTAATATTTTATTTGACTTGAGTGTCCCATTTTGTGGGTCATCTGTTGGCAATCCATACAAATTTATTGAGTCACCAACGTCCACTACAGAGTCAATCGGATTGTCCGTCCAATTTGACATTTGTACGTCTTCAAAGTCATCTAAACACACAACCCTCTTCGTGTATTGGGTGGAGGTCAAAGTTGCGAGAATTGATAAATAAATTAAAATTGTTACGCTACATGTAGACAAACTCAGATTTGACCTGGAGGTCATTTTTGGTAATTGACTATTTATATTTTAGTTTAGAAACTAATTTTTGTTGTAATTTAAATTTAATTATTGTTAAATATTAAAATGAAATTGCGATGTGGTTTTTTATGGTGTTGACAGATAAGCTAAAATAAAAAATAATTTGGCACACGCGGATTATAATTTAAATCGAGATTAGATTAAATGTGACATTTGATACATATATTTTGCAAATTAAGTTAGTTTACTTACAACAGTTAAAATAAATATCTAGTGAAAAAGTTTTCTATTTTCAATTTGGTCATTTTATTTTACATGGGGGAAAAGCTCTGTGTGACAAAAAATAATTTCTTTTTGTTCTAGATGCCAGTAAATATGCATCTAAAATTAAATTTAAATGAATATTAATGATTCCACTTAAAATGATCCATGTGACATCCAACATATTTTGTCTACGGGATTTTACTTTACCTAAAATAATATTTTCACCAGCAGGGAAAAAACGACAAGCCCAAGAAATCAATACAATTTTGATTAAACCAAGGTTTTGAAATAATATAGAGGAAAATAAGCCAATTTTATTAATCTTGTTTAAATTATTTAGTTTATTAAAACTATAAATGGTTCATAAATTTTATTTTCTTATTTTTTCCATCCATAATTATTATGACTTGGAATCATTCTATTATTTAACTGCCAATAATTTTCATTCCTTAAACTGTAGTGTCAAGGACACCAAATTTTTGGTTTAATTAGAAATAATTGACTGTAACACAATTAATTTGTCCATTGATTGTTCTTTGAACTGTTCATGTTCTACACAATTTAAATGTTATTAATTTTTACTTTGTTAGTTTTTGATTTAACCAATGATTGAAGTTTTTGACAAGTGACAAGTTAAATAGTTAGTCTATAATTCAACTTTAAATGGTCCCTAGCTTTGGTATAAAATTTTCCATTTTATTCCTCTTCAGTAATTCAGTATCCACAACACTTGTTTTTAGAAATCCTTGTAAATAAAAAACTTTTTTAATCACCAAAACTAAAGCAAGATCGAGCCACCATTTACAAGAATGGTTTCTCGTGACGCTGCCAATTCTTCATTTGGGTGGTCCAGCTGCCTTTGCTGACCTCTATTGGCTTGGCCCCTCCTCTCTCCAATTCATTTATTCTGCCTTTCCTTTCCAGTTCGTTGGTGGAGATAGAGGTCAAGTATTGACCTGGTTGATTTTGTACGAAACTTAGAATTTATTTTATTGTACCACAATAGCTGGCTATTGGGCATTTTTCCTCCTCGCTTTTATTGAAGGGTGTGGCCATGACTTGACTCGTCAAATTGATCAGCTCAGGTAAAAAAAAAGTCATTTTTAGCCACTTCAAAAATTCAATTTATTTTGGTGACAGGTCAAAGACAAGGAAGGTGTGGTGGAGGGAGATGGGAAGACAGTGCGAGGATATGAGGAAAATCCAGTTGGTGTTAAAATTATTTAATTTGCTCTACTCCATCCCAATTTTTGTGGCTAAGCAATTGCTCCTAATTACCTCGACGGCGTTGCTCTTCTTCGGGATTTATGGCTCAACTTTGAATCCCGCCTTTGCCTTTATTTTAATCACCCTTGGCCTGTACTGCATGCTCGGTTTTGTTATTCTCTTCGACAGGGCCTTTGCCCTCCCTGCCCAGATGGACGAGCTTAAAACTCAAGTTTTCCTTCGTAATCAGCACCTACGGTGGAATTTCAATCGGGAGTGGGTCAAAAGACACGTCAAGTCAGTGGAAAGTGTCGGGGTCAAAGTGGGAAGCTTCACGACGTTGGAACGAGCGTCAACACCCAAATTCATTGATTTTATCACCCAAAAAGTTGTCAGCCTCTTGATCACCTTTCTTTAATTATATTTAATTAATTTTTTATTATAGTCGGAAAGAGGTACAGAGAACGGGCCACTCATTGAATAGTAAAATATAATTTGGGGATGGGCTATGGTGGGCTGGTAATACTTCAGTCGTAATTTTCACTACGAGGGAGCGTCTACCACTTGGCAACATTTAAAACTCTTGTTCTATGAAACATTATGGAGCGATTACACGACCCATTATGTAAATGAAGCTCCTTGCCTTAAATGAATTGTCAAAATGAATTCTAATAAAAACTGTGCACAATGTACCTCAATTAAATTATTTTTTTAGTTTAATTTATTTCTTCAATTAAATTGCTGTATAATCAACCAACATTTAAGTCCATAGGTAGACAGATAAAGTCAGTTTAAAAAGGGGTAATAGGTTTTCACCAGCAAAATAAATAAAAACGCCAGCAAATCTTTTTCCAGCAAAATGGTTGAAAACGCCAGCAAATATATTACGAGTCCCAGCAAAAAAGTTGAGAACGCCAGCAAATACTTTCCCAGCGAAACGGTTAGGAACACCAGCAAATAATTCCAAAACGCCAGCAAAAAGGATAAAAACGCCAGCAAATAAATTCTTATACGCATCCCGTCCGTTGCAAAAATATGCCAATCTGCCCATCTCATCAAAGATCAGGGGAATTGCCTCTCGCAAGAATTTCATATTCTAATTTTTTTCTTGGACATTTTTTCATAATTTATGTTAAAAAATACTTTCCAATTAATTTCAAGGTAAAACTATAGTGTCAACTTTACTAGAAAAGGACCTGAAACAGGTAAAAAAAGTAAGGCAGTCAGCACTCGTTATAATAGTGTAAGTCGTTTTGATGATGATTAGTTTTTTAATGGATTTTTTAAAATGAAATTTAAGTATTTTAAATATTTTGTTAAAACAAAATTAATTTCTTTTTCATTGGAATTATTACCATTTATTCTATTCCAAGCAACATGGTTTCTTACTGAATTTGTTAGTTTAATAAATATATTGATTTGAATTTCTTAATTTTATAAAAGAATTATTAATCATGATAAAATTTTAAATTCTCCATTCTAATATACAACTGGATGAACATTACAAGCCTTACAGTAAATTCCACTGGGTTTGACTTCATTTTGTATTTAGACACAATTTTACTACCATTTACTTCAAAAGGTGACAAAATAATCCAACTGAAAAATTGGGTACAAGAAACCAGCAGCAATGTGGAAAATTGAACTGATTTTTCGCTAAATTTTGTCACTTTGAATGTAATATTTACTGGCGGTTTAGAATATTTGCTGGCGACTTAGATAATTTGCTGGTAATTTAATTTATTTGCTTGAAAAATCAGCAAATTCGCTGGAGATTTGAGATAATTTGCTGGAGCCAAAAATCGCTGCCGTTTAAAAACCTGGTCGGTATGTGGTTGTGGTGCTAGTTGGGTCGATAGTTGTGATGGTAGTGGTGGTGGTTTTTGCCCCAATAGCCCCAAGCCCCGGCAACCGTGGATTGGATGCACACCTTCACTGGCACTTTATCAGGACAATTTGACCCCAAACACGCATCGACATCGACATCCTGTCTAAAATAATTAAAAATCAATCCTCATTAACCTTCTCACCACCAGTACCACTTTTACATGAACCAATCAAACTGAATTTCTATTCAGCCCACAATTTTTCAAAACATCAATCAGTTAAATTCAACACGGCTTTAAAGTCAAGATTTAATCATCTCGACCATTTTATTTTGGATTAAATAATTTAAACAAGTAAAATAAAACTTACAGCATTAACCTCTTGGGCATTTTTGACGTGTAGACCCGTCAGTTGTCATGGTCATTTGTCATTTGTACACTATTGACGGCTTGACCCCTCAACAAAAAATGTCTTTTTATGACGCTTGACGTTTCAACCCGCCAATTCTAATAGACTCTCACAGCCTGTATACGTCTATACCCGCATTTATAAATCTACCCATCTGGACAATTCACGTCTGCACCCGCTAAATGCAATTTCCAACTTAATTAACAAATATTAAAATTAATTATGATACCCAATTGCTTACTAGTTGTCATTTAATTGTATTTTGAAAAAAAAAAACATTTGAATTTTCAATCAATATTTTGAAATAAGTTGAAAAATTGTCGACCAAAAATGGATGGAGGTTAGTTTGAGTTTAGAAATAAGACAAAATTGTAAAAATTAAAATTAAATAGACAATTAATTTTATACATAAAAGATTATTGATAAAAGTAGTTTCAATTAAATTAATTATTAATTGACAAACTAAAGTGACTGTCCCTTTGAGGAATATTTTAATTTAATATTAATTTGAAAATAATTGGAAAAATAACTCAGTCCAGCAAAGATTTGAAGGTACAGCTGTGGCGGTCTATGCCCGTGGAATCGTAAAATTTATTGTTGACTACAATTGTCAAATTAATTTTGTTAACCCAGGGTGCCAACACAATTAAATTAATACTAATAATGTAGTAATGAGGTTAATTTGTGTATTTCTAGAAATGATTTTTGCAATAGCTTTCACTCCCAAGAAACTCATGCTGATCATTCTCGTGTTGACACTCATTTGTCAAGTAAATGGAAATTCTTTGACTAAATTTTTTTCTAATTGTTGTAGTACTGGAAAAGAATTGTAAGTAAATTAATTTTTAAAAAAAATTAAGACGAAAAGATTTCAAAATTTTAAATTAAATTGTAGGGGAGTGAAGAGGCACACGGCCAAATTTTGTAAAGATGGGACGATCATGAGAGGACATGATTTATGTTGTGCCACAGGGCCATGTAATTTCAATTGTTGCAATTGTTGTGGCGAATGCCGGACTGGAGATTTTTGGGAGAGACATGAAAATACAAACTTAATATGGATCGACCTCAACTAATAAGTGGGGCCATGGGGTTAAATTTTGTCAAAATTAATTTAATTTATTTTTATTATGGAATTAAATAAAAATTAATTACGTCCTCTTATGAACTTTATTGGTGACAGATGACAAAAGCGTGGGGTCAAGAGGCTGAAAATTAACGTCAGGTGACAACTGACAAGATCACGTGATTTGATTTCGATACGCCTTCAATTATTTTTTGTGGGCACAACCCGCAACCAAAACAAAAGAAAATGTCCCACCCCAAAAGGAAAAAAATGACCCACCCAAAGACTTGACGGGACTTTTCTTGTCTATTTTTAGCCATCTCCAAAATTTACTACGTCCCATTTATTTACATACCATTAAATCATTGACCATTAAGTTGTACAATTAAAATTAACCCCATTTAATTTAACAATGTTTTATTTTGAGTCTATTCTTAATTTAGTCTAATTAAACGATGAGAAGGAGAACAAAAATAGGGACTAAGATTGATGGAATTAATTCAATTTTAATTTAAAATTAATTTTTTTACTCATTGACCCTGGGTCAATGACCCACCTAATTTTGACACTAAAATAAAACCACGTGACTTGAAGGCGTGACTTCATAAATTATTTCATTCAATTTTCATTCAAGGAAAAGATTAAACAATTTAAAAGTAGGTGGGCCATTTATTCAACTACGCAATTCATTAAAATTAATCTGACAAACAGAAATTATGTAAATTAAACTTAACCTCATTAAATTTAATCCTCAGTTGACCTTTATCCTTTCTCCAATTTCAAATGAGATTAAAATTGTTGCAACAATCAAATTATAAAGATTAAAAAAACATGTGTTAATTTACATAATTAAATAATTTAAATTCCATTTAAAAATCCCTACCACTTTAATTAAACTCTTCACTTTTCTCCCATCCTTCAACATCACAGTTTACTATTTACCGTACTCCACGTAATTTTAATTGTAGTTAAAGTTTAATATTAAAAAATGCAAGAATTTAGTCAAGAACTTTGTTTAGATTTAATTGTAGTGCATGATAAACATATTCAATTTTACGCAGATAAATTTCGTGACTTTATTCTTGAAAATCCCGGTCACTCCAAATGGTTCTTACAAGAAAAACATGAGAATTTGAAGAAAACTGAAGTCAAATATTTTCAACAACATTTTACATGGGCCCCTCCTGAAATTTTAGAACCAATCACAAACCTTCTTCGTCTCAGTTTGGACGCCCATTTCCACGAGGTCATTGACCCCATGACAAACACACGACGTGAAAATTGGCTCTTGGAAAAAGCCAATGGAAACTATACACGCATGGACGCCACCTTGAAATTTTATTACGACCAAATGTTAAGTCAAATGGGTGGAAATGGCCTTGAAGATTATGAATTTCTCCAAATTTTTAAACAAGTAAGACAATCATGTCTCAACAAATTTAAAAATGGCGGGACATTTGTCAGTGAAGAAAGTCGGGAGGAGATGGCAGAACAATTGGAATTTCGACTAAATAAAAATTTTAATGAATTAAAAGAATTAAATTCTGGTCGTAAAACTTTTTCTGTGGTGCGTCGACGGAATGAAATGGAAGCTCTGAAGGGATTTTTGAAAGGGAAAATTCGCAATGTTTTTCATTTTGGCCATCATGAACATGAACAGGATTTACATTTGCCAAAAACAGAGCGTCGACTCAGAAAGCATCACAGTGCAGATTTGGCTTTTGACTTAAATTTAAATTTTTAATTTATATTAAATTACTAGTTCAATTATTAATTTATATTATATTATACGTATATATTACATATTGACATATATTTTTCATTTTAATTTTTAAATAATAAAAATGAAGCGGCAAAATTAAACTTTGAAATCAAAATGTTTTAATTTAATTTATTCTCATTTTTTTTGACTCATGACCCGGAGTACTAAAGAACCAATCAAAATTGTTCTTGACCCGTGATTTTTGAAATGACTTTTACTATTTAAATTTTAAATTTTAAAAAGTATTTTTATGCTTTTTTTGAAATTCTAGACCTTCAACTTTAAAAATGTTCAGAACGGCTTGAGACCAGACAAAAAAAACAAGAGACTGAATTTACAATTTAAGAAATTAAATTGATTTTCCATTGAACTCATTCTTTTTGTACACTTTCATGTACTTGAGTTGGGCTGGGAAAATTAAATGGGCCTGGAAGAATTTTTATTTTTTTAATGAACAACGCCTCAATCACCATTGAAAACTGTCTCATAATTTTGGAATTTACTTAAGTCATCCATAAAAAATCAATCTCGTTTATAGCCACACAATACCATTTTGTGTTACGAATTGACATACTCCCGGTCCATCATTGACAGCGCAAAAATTAAAACAAAAAACTTTTGTCTTTTGACTTTTGATTTTGGCGTACAAAATATGACCGCCTCCTTTTCGTTATTTTTCCATTCTCTGCATGTCAAAATTTTGGTAATTAATTTGATTGCAAGCGGTGTAAAATGCGCCATGAAATTATCGCCAATGAGTTGGATGCCATCTAGTCAATTCAATGAAATGATTTCTGCCATCGAACAAGAAAATTGTGTCCTCGATTTCATCGCATCGCTCACCCTGACCCCACAACATTCAACTTTGCTCATTTAAAATCCCCCGCCATCATCAGCCGCGACATTGACTCTGAGTTCCTCTTTGGGTTGAGAACAGAACGAGTTTTAATGAATGAGAAAGTCGAAAAACACGAAAAGAATTTTGTGATACACGCGCCAACACAAAATTTGAAATGTTACTGGACCATCGCGTTTCTCCCTCAAATTACAAATTAATTGGCTTACCTCAACCTACCCACATCAAAACGTGCAACATTTTGGCCTAGGACTCAAAGCATACTTGGCAATTTCGATCTTGTGCCTTTTGCATTCCGAATACCACACAAGTCCTTGATTAAATTTGCGCACAATCGACTGGTGAAGGATGAGTTTCTGGTCAAATCGATGGGTTACATGCTCCAGGGGGCAGGGAGCATTAGCGGGGAATTTGAGCCTGTGGCAAATCGAATTAATTTGATGCTCAGTTCGGGAATTTATTGGCTGTGGGAGAAATGGGAGAAGCACCGATTTAGTTCATTGGACAAGGAAAAGGTTCCTGATTTGATCGATGAGAGCGTTCCGGAAGCCAAGTCATTGTCATTTTATGACTCGAACATTTATCTCATTTTTTATTTAATGTGCGCTCTATGGGGTTTGGCAGTTGGCCTGTTGGTGATTGAATTTTGGGGTTTAAATTTTTATAGGATTTGCCATAAACTGCAAAACATTTCGCAAATTGCAAAGAATTCGAGAGGAATCATTCTACGATCCTGTCGTCGTTGTATCCTAATTAAAAATTGAATTTTTAATAATTTTATTATGGCTGTAATTTTTTTTGGGCCACATAATTCAATATTTCGAAATGTTCTGTTTATATTCATTTTTATCAAATTACAATAATTATTGTAATCTGATAAAAATAAAAACAATTAATTGTAATTATTAAAATTATTTTAAATAAAAAGCCATAGAATAGAGGATAATGACACAATTTTCAAAAAATTTCAATTAAAATCCTAGTTGAGTTTAATTTGAAGTGGAAAGATCTGGGGCATGATAATTAAATTGTAGCTCCATTAAATTAATTAACATTAAGGCACACGTGGGTTAAACAAGTGAAGTTTTACGGTATGGGCTAGGCAATGTGAAAGGCATTTATATATTGTGATCTTATTATGACGTTGATTTTATTTTCATCCATTTTTAATTTAATTTCAAAAATTAATTGACACAATCCATAGTTTTAATTAAGACAATTAAATAACATTAATAATTAGAATTATTCACGATTTATTCAAGACGGAACATTTCTCAAAATTAAAAACTTTTTTTTTGATGGTAACAAAAGAAAATGGAAGAAAACTAGTTCCAAAAAAATGGCACCTGGTGGGAAAATTTAAATTAATAGGTGCTGCAATACCCCCAAGAATCTCCGGCCACTTTACACCATTTATAGTTGGCGCCTTTGTAAGAACAAGAATCCAAACAAGTTTTTCCTTTGTAGTCTTGACCTTCATTCGGGGAACAATAGTCCCATTTGCCAGTGATGCTCGTACAATAAAAATAATCTTTGTCTTTGGCGCACTTTGTTTTGCACACGATGGCTACAATTAAAAATTAAATTCACCAATTAATTAACAAGAATCACATGTGGGTAAAATGTCGCGTTCTTTTCCAAACAAAATATTATAGGTGTAGGTGGATAGATTTCGACTTCCCGAAGATAGTATAAGTGGTCTCGAGTCAAAATTACTGCACGTTTGACCTCCAAAGGTCATCAAAAGTGACTACTTCCATTGTCTATCCTCCTACACTTACACAATTTCAGATAAAAAAGAGCGCGACATTTCACCAATGAATGGCGTGTTTTTAAATTTTAAAATTAATTAATTTTTTCAAAAATTACCATAAGCTCCGACAATGTCTTGTTTTGACCTCGCCACCAAAATTTTATGATACTCCTCACTTGATTTCCAATTCTCCCGGTCTTTTTCACGTTGTTTAATATCCCCAATTTTACTATCAGCAAATCTCACAATTTTATCAAAACCCCTCACCCACTCATCCTTATTCAAAGGGGAGGTCATTCTCCCAAATTTATCATCAAAATCAAGGTCAATAGAAGCGTCTTTAGAATTTTGCACAATTTTTTGCAATTTATACAAACTTGATCTTGAAATTGAGTACTCGTCTTTGTACCGCAATATTTTTTGCACAAATTTGCTCACCGTCCTCTCTTTAGCCAAATCATCTTGAAATTTAGCCAATGAATTTAATTTTCCCACCAAAACGTCCTGTACCCCCCTCAATCTCAAGTCATGAAGTTCCTCTTCTTTTTCATTCAATAATTCGGCGGTTATATTTCCCTTGCCGTAGATGGATCGGCGGGGAATTGTCAAATCAAGTTTTTGAATTTCGGCCAAAAAATCTGAGCCAATATCACGTGTCATGTTTGTAATTTCTTCATTAAAATTAACAGCAGAGACGTAAGATTCCTCTTCGAGAAAATGAATAAATTTTTTTAATGGTACAGTCCAATTAAGCGGCACCCACGTTTCCTCGTTGGCCCCGCGATCTTTAAATTCACTCAAAAGGTCAAGATGGTCATTCCAAATGTTTGATAGGAAATTCAAATTGGATCCAGATTGCACATTTTGAACTTTAGCATAGGCTGGTCCTAAAATAATGTCGAGTTGTTTTACATTGCGTTGAATTTCATTTATATTTAATTGGGCATACAAGTCACGTGGGGTACGCACAGAATTTAATTGGGTGGCTAGTCGGTTTAAAGTTTGGCGGTATTTATTGAGGAGGCCAGTGATTTCAAAAAATTCACCAAATTGTTCACTGATTGTGACACCTTGTCGAATTTTTTCTTCGAGTTCGGTGTGAACTTCATCGAGAATGGATTGGATTCGTTGATTTTGCCAATTTCGATTGAGGTCCAAATTTCGATATTGATTTCGATATTGGTCTCTGTCCCTTTGGCTTAGGGTGAGGGCCAGTGTTGTTGTGAGGATTAGGGAGAGACAAGTGACTCTCATTTTTTTAAAATTTAAAGTGGAAGAATTTTTGCAAAGTAACTCTTACAAATTGGAATGAACTTTAATTGTTAGTTAAATCTTTTATATAAGATAAATTTTTGGATGAGGCATGGGTCCACTCTTTTTTTTTTTATTTGGGAGGGTGAGTCACTTTGAGTGTGTACAAGCAAAATTTTCCAAGGATTCTTAGTCATGAAACATGCCTCAAACTTGTTTTTTCCCTTTTTTTGCAGGTTCTTGTTCTTCTTGCAAGGAACTTTGAAGGTTGAGAAGGAATGAGGTGGCAAAAAAAGTTGTTTTTTTTGTGTAGACTTTTGTTGTCTTGTGTTGTAAAATATTTTATTGTGGACAAGATTGTAAAAAAGGGAGAAAATGTGTGGAGTAATTTTTTGATTATTTAATTGTCGTAAATTCATCATTATATTTAGTTGTGATTCATTTTATTCTTAATTATAGTGAGTCAGTCATGTAAAAATGAAATTACTAATAATAAAAGTTTTATTTGGTTAATTGAAAAATAATAAATGAAAATTTGGCGTGTAGATGACATTAAATGTTGATGGGAATAATTATAAATAATTCATATAGTTATAAAATTTAATTTTTCATCTATAAATTCATATTGGAAAAAAATAGCAAAATCCAGCGAGAGATAGAGACTGTAAATAATTTGGAGGTCATTTTTTTTTGTAAAAACCCCAAGGAGAATGACCCCCTGGACAGAAATGAAGGGTCTTCTTTTCACACATTTTTTTAATAAATTCTCAATAAAAGAGCCAACTTAGGCCCCTTGAATTCTCCTGGAGGTCTACTAGTGGACCCAAACACAATCGAATATTATTTTAATCGACCCACAGAATTGGGGTTTTGACCCACAAATTTTAATTGAGACCCACACATAAAATAAGGTTAATTAAAATTAACTATAATTTGAAAAAAACATTACATACATTACGGGGGGTACAAAAATTAAACCAAAGAATGAAAAAGCTACACAATAAATTACATTAATATAATTTATCCGAACTAAGACAGGCCATATCACATGACAGGCCTTAATTAAAGGATTTACGATACTTGACATTTTTCTATAGACACAAACACACATTGTGAAGATCTGAACACCCATTAATTCAATGCACAAACTTGACACGGACAAAACTAATCCGAATCCAAATCCAAAGAACGTTAGCTGAACATCCGACTCCCCAAAAACCAGTGACCTCACCCTGACCTCGTTAATCTCATCCTCGCGCAAATCAATATTCTCAATACGTCGTGACTGTGAATTTTCCATAATTTTATCCCATTTCTCCCATAGCCAGTGAATTCCTGAACTGAGCAAGCTCTTAAATCGCCCTTCCACCCTCTCGCTCTCGTCCCGGTCAATTTGTTGACTAAATGAAGGGAAAGTGTAGACTAATGAATTAGTTATCTGGGATTCTTTAAAGTGTGTAAAGTTGTCATTTTCAAATCTCCAAATGTCCCCAATCATCACAAAAAGTATGGCATTCCCATTGGCTATCTCAGTCTCGCGTAGTTTGTTCCAAAAATAATCAAAATTATTTAATCGGACTATCATGGCGGTCATGGCCCTCTTTTTGGTCTCACGAAAATTCCTTATAATTTAATTTTTCTTTTAATGAAGGGGAACAAAGTATTTCCATTTTTGAGAACAATTTGACCCCTCGATCTGCTTTTTGGCATTCCTCAATTTCAGAACAATTGGTGGGAGTCTCAATGGGAGTCTCCTCTAATTCATTTTGAAATTTACTCCTGTCCCGCCAGTGTATGCCCACATGCCTCTTGCATTCATCAACGCACTCATTATCCGGAATTGTTTTGGCAAACTGGGCGACAAAATTTGTTTCATAGAGGCCTTTTGTGTCCATCCCAAAAATATGGAATGCAATTTCCTGATTTGGGCACCCGTACTCGAACCGAGCTGCAGCGCAAGGCCAGTCACTCAATTTTTCAAGGAGGAGGGTCCTCAGGTGGCCACTGTTGAAATTGGATAGAAATTGGGACGCCGTGGGCGCGGCCTCAATTTTTGGGGGGAGGCACACAGTGTACTCAGCCTTTATCATTCCCCTGAAAATTACAGTCAACTTGAAAAATCTATTGACTATTTTAATCTAATTTTTTGAGCATCCGTTTTTAATAAAAATATCCCCAAAATAAATCAAAATGTCCGAAAAATTGAGTGAATGTGTCAAAACGTGTGAGATATCTGAATTAAAAAGTTTACCTGTACGTGTTGGTCAAGACCAAGGCCATGAGTATCCAAAACCCCAAAAATATATTAAACCACTTCCCAGCTCCTCGCCATTCTTCCTCGGTCGACTTTACCCATAGCCACGGCGCATTTTCCTCCCCATGTTCCACTAAAATTCTGCTAACCCAAAATCCATTTGATATAAAGGACACTACCCCCACTCGAATCCAATTGACCCAATCCCCTTTTTTAGTTCCCATGAACACCACTACAGAAAGTAAAATAGATAGTGACAAGGGTGACGCCCAGGATGACCCACACGGGCTCTTGAAAAGGATTCCCGTAGACACCCAAATCTTTTTCCAGGCACCCCTCTATTCCCTGTATGACCCTGAACGAGGGCTCCTCATCTCGATCGTCCTGCCCATAGCGCGTTATTTGCACTCCAGGGGGTTCTGTGGGCCAATCCTCAAGGTGACCCATGCTTCTGTTTTTGAATGTAAAAAATTGGAACCAATTTCCACCGCTGTCCTGACTTAAAGATATAGAGTGGTTGAGAGTCGAGATGACAAAATGGGTGACTGAGAAATGTAACTTTTTGTATTCAAATTGAAGTCTCCCGGGCTTTTTCACCACGAAGGGGACTGAATTATGGATGTATGGAGCTGGAGTTGTGAATTTTTCATGGCGCAGAGTTTGACGGAGCTCCGCATTTAAATTTTTCCCCAAGTTATATGCCCGCACAAAATTTTGTCCTTGATCGAGGACATGACTTTTATAAAAGGGAATTAAATATTTAAAACCATTTTCATTTTCTTTTTTCTCGCAATAAAATTTTACTATTTCACTTCCCTGTTGATGAATGCATTCAGGGCAAATGAGAAAAATGTGAGATTTTTCAGGAAAAGTTTTCTTTTTTGATTTCAGCGGTACCGAAAATAACGGAGCGCGAATTTTGAAATAAATTTTTTTGAAGTGCTTTGTGATACCTCTGTTTAGAGTTGGACGTGTTGTAATTATCTTGAATGAAAATGGGACTGAAGTTTGGGGGGAAGTTTGAAAATATAAGGACAAATTTGGGATGAAGAACTGTAAATGCGACTCGATATTGCCCAGCCGCTGTCGTGGTCCGATTCATGTAAATAAATTTGAGTTGTGAGTCTAAAAAATTTTTTAGATGGAAATACATTAATTCGAGATCATTTTCCAAGGATTCCACCGTCATTTCAACTTCTAATTCAGAATCTGGGTCAAGGTCAAGGTTCATATTTGGCAGGAAAAGAAGAGGGATGTATGATTTGAGGTGTCTCAGAGTCCGAATTAATGGTAAATTAATTTGACTGAATACTTCTAAGTGGAAATATGAGTCGGAATTTTTGTATTCGAAATTTTGATAAATTATTAGAGGCCACATGTAATTTTCAGGGGCAGGGTTAATTTTGACGGGCATGGAATTATTGTAGTGTTGGATGTAGCCGAATGTATTTGGACTGATGGAGAAAATGTCTTACAGATTTATCTCTACTTTTTCTTCCAGTGTCCCCAATGTGACCATGGGATTGACACTTGGAACTGGACCCAAGGTCACGATGAATATTATCCATAATTTTAGAACCACTTTTTTGAAATCATGCTCAAGTTTGTGTAGAAGCGAGTGCGCTGCGGGACCTCACATCGAAAAATGATATTAGAAATAAATTGAAGATGCCCAGGGCCGCCAAACACGAGCCATCGATTAAATAGATTAAATTAAATTGTATTGCGACACAATTTAAATTTTAAAAAAAATACTAAAAAATTACTTGAGCATGGGAGTTGGGAGTCTCGAAAATAGGGTGTGAAAATTAATTTTGCTAATGACAAATATACATTGAAATACATACAAATGTACATTGAACCAAGTCGTTGGTTCAATTTTTAATTTTTAGGAAATTCCCTCATTTTGTCCTAATGAATTAATTAAATCAAATGAAATATTTAATTAAATAGTTTGTAGAGCTGAAATAAAAGTTAATTGGCAAATGGTTTCAATTTTGTGCTTTGTAGTTTGTATCTAAAATTTAATTATTACATTTCAATTTTTAGATTACCTTTTAATTCTTCAATTTGTGTTTTTTTGACATGGGTCAAGTTGGAACAGTCAGGCTACAGCGGCCAAAGTCAAAACTCACACATTAAAATACAAAATACAAAGTTTGATCCAAATTCAATTCTGGCTGACCAAATTTTCACAAAATAATTTGCAATGGAAGACAATAAATTTTAAGTTCACATTTTGTAAACAATTTTATTACAAGATAATATAATCTTATACTATTAGACTACTTTTATAATTAATTAGTTTTTGGTAAATTGAATTATTTAATTATTTAATATTCTGTTGAAAATAACAACTGACAGTAAACATTTTTCCGAATTAAGCTGAAATCATTTATTCATAATTCACCAAATGATAATCAATGTTATCAATGCATAAAATTTTTTGTAATAAAAAATCTTCTAAATTACACCAAAACTGAGGCAGCTGACATTTTGCAAATTTTATTTTTGTTGTGCCATTTCAGCAAAGACATTCTTTAGCTGGTAAAAGTGACCTGAAATCATTTCACCTTTTGTGACCTTAACTATTTTGAAATGTTTGTAAAAAAAGTTTCGTTTTTGATTGTGCCATCTTTATTAAAACTTTCTACTCTTGGCACAAATGACTCATTGACCTCGTGTGACCTTAGTTACATCGAAAAGTTGCAGTCATCATGAAAAATGGTCAAGTATGAAAATGCAAAAAAATTCAAAGGGCTTTGACAAAAACCTTAGAAAATGTTTTATTACAGCTCCTTTGAATTTTTAGTAACACTTTTTGTAAAACAGCCAAAGGCCTTTTGATGATATGCCCCTTGAATTATTATGTAATTTAAATGGCAATTGAGATTTAGCTAACAAAGTCTCCAACTCGTTGGATGTGTAAACAATTTTAATTGAAACGACACAAAATAATATAAATAAACTGGTGAAAGAAGTGGGTAACAGAATATTGCGATAAAATGAAAAAAAAGGCAAAAACAAACTCATGACTCACGATGACTCAGAATTTTTTGTTATTGTAGGCACAATATTAATTATGATTATTCCTCTGATCTACGCTGTAAATAATTTTAAAAAATTAAATCATAAAGAAATTATAATTGTAAAAAAACACGTCAGAAATGTAAGTCATTTCTGACATAGTTTCAAGTATTTTATGCTTAATAGTTCACACAAGCGTCAAAAGTTGAGGTAGGGAGCATAATTATACTTGTATGCAAAATAAATATTTTAAATTAAATTAAATTAATACATTTATTTATTTCACAAAAGGATGATTGAGAGACGACACGTACAAAAAGCGTAGGCTCAGAGGCAGCTGTATGAGCGAGAGGAATGTTAGAAACGGGGTTTCCCTCTTGTGTGAATCCTGACTGAAATCATTTAGCATTTGTAAATACGCGTCCCGAAGAGGTGTAGCGGTTCAGATTGGACAAATTGACGGGTTTGACACGAAAATCCGCAAAAACTTTAAAATTAATTTAAATTGCCATTCCCCAATTTCAAGCTTTGACTTTCATTCATTTTAAATTCCTTTTAGATTCACTTTAAATAATGTCCTGCGTAATTCTTGTCCCTTTAATATTTTTAATGTCTCAATCAATTTGTCAAAACCTGTGATAATTTTAAATTTAACTTTATAAAAGTAAAACATATTTTAAAAAATATTTTCAAACAACAAAAGAATTTGCCTAAAAAAGTTTAAAA